>CANNZV010002931.1:0-79424 GCA_947561585.1 Caprella mutica
CCATGATACCTGCAGGTATCATATGGGTACCAGCTAAAATAAATAATAATTCTATCGTTTTTTCTTATATTCTTGAGGAAAAAGTAGGAGGAGCTTAGCAAAAAGTCTGGTGGAAAGACTTAAAAAACCTACGTGTGTACGGCCCTTTAGAAATATATTTAATGTTCAGATTATATATATTCTACATATATATTTCTGGGAATATCAAATAGATTTATATGAATCATATTTATTTGAAGATTGAACAGGGTAAATAGTCTATCTATTTTTATGTGGTAGAAGACATATCCTTTTTCCGATTTCACTTAATACAATTTAATAAAGTAGATGGTTATTTCAGACAATTATATATCTATAATGAGAAGTTATAATCGTACTTTTCAATTATGTGTTTAAATTTAATAATGACATTTTGGTTGTTTTCAGACTCCACGTTGAAACTAATAGTGCGGGCAGGTAACGGAGTTCAGATTGATAATAGTGCCGGAAAAACCTACCGACGTCAGCTGTATCAAGGGAAAACTCTAATCGAGAAAGCAGCTACTTATATTGATGTGGGGTAACTATCTTACGTTGAAACACATTTTAAACATACAACTAACATATATACTAGAAATAGGTAAATTGAATTTGATAATTTTCAAACAGATGAATGCATTTTGAAATTGATCATTATATATTTGCCTTTTGTAAAGTACGTATAGCAGCAACGTCTTATTTTTTTTTAAATTTAAGTCTAGGCTCCGTAATTAAAGTTACTGAATACTATTTACTTATTAAAGTTTGTCTTATTGAAATAAAAATTAATTTTACATTCATGTCGAATACCTTTGAATGATATTTATTGAATTTCAAATAAGAAAATCAATCAATATTAATTACTCATGAAATGATTATATTCTATATCTGGGAAACACTTTTTATTAGACATAATGTATAAATATTCATAATATATATCTATAATATCTTTTCAGAACCATTCACGAGCGGTGTGAAGAAATGAATGCAGTCCCAATCTTACTCCCTTTGACCAACTTGGAGAGGTTTCATCAATTAATTCGAATGAACTGAAATAAGCTTTGAAATTATTATTATTTTGACAATTTCTTAACCCTAAAGAGTACACTGGGATAAATTAAGAAACTCATATACTTCTAACTCATTCACTATAGAGGAGCTCTACTGTATTACTCTTTGAATAAGTATTTATTTCAAAGTATTACACTTTTCTTATTCTAATTAAAATTTCAGAAATATGTTTATCACATGATGCTATTTGATTCATTTGCGGTGTACTTGAAGTTGTCAATAATTTCAGTTTTTCTTTCTCAGCAAGAGAAAAATTAGAAGAAGTCCAAACAAAAATAATTTCACGAATTTTGATTGTCAGAAATGATTTTGAAATTAGTTTACTTACAATATCACTATTTAACACTATATATTATATAGTCTGTTTTCCAGACTGTTCACCGCAAAATATATTTCTCACTGCGATATACCATACTTTTCATCAAGTTGTAAGCCTAAATATTCCCTTCTGATAATAAAAAATAATAATAAAACAACATTAAAAACATAAACAAATTTTTAATTCAACCTGTAGAAATTCATTTACAATAACTGGAGAGCTTGGCAAATGTCATTTAATTTCTCACTTGGTAGGTATTCGCAAATTGGATGGCGGCAAACAGGGCAGTGATGTCTGAAAAAGAAACAATAAATAAATAAATTATATACAAAGAAAAGTGCATTTGTTATGATTTTAGCTCAATTTACCAATTTCACCTATACAAAAAGTAAAACTTTACTAAATGTAATGCTTGTAGATATTTTAAAATTAGTCTGGGCACACGACGATAGCTTTGTAAGGTTTCAAAAAAAAGGTTACTGTTAAAGTTATTTGTGAAATTAGTATAAGCACCGCCCCTTTTCTCTGATAGGATACAAATTATTGATGCTGATTGTACATAAAGTGATCTTCAAGTAAATGTATAAGTTATATGAAAAGTTTATGGTAAATATACAAGAAAATTGTGTCATTTTACTTACATCTCGTTATTGATGAAAGCTTGGATGCAGGAAGAACACAATGTGTGCTTACAGAGAAGGTAACAGCAATCATCTTTTTTCTGTTCGCTAAGACAAACTGGACAATGATCTTGGTTGTAGAACTTGTTATCAACAGTCGCACCAAGAGCAGTTCTCCACTTTGACTTCCTAATCTTGGCAATTCCCGTTACATCTTCGATGGGTTTCAAGTCAGACAGTGAAAAAGTTGGATATGTATCTTCTTGCATCTCAAAAACACACGATTCGTTACTTCTAACCATTCCTAAATAGTAAGTGATTTTAGTTGTCACCAACATTATCTTAGCTGGCGTTCCCTCAATGAAATGTTGAACCGTGGGATCTGTTACCAATTCTTCTAAAGTTTTAGAAAGGATGGCTGAGGTTTTTATAGTGATTGTTTGGTCGATTTCAGGGAATCTGATTGAATTTAGTATAGAGCCAAATTCTGATAAGTTCTCACGAAGCAACTCTTCATATTCTGGATGATCCATTGAAATTATTTTCAAATATTCCAGAACTAAAGTCGTGAATAAGAAGATGAAATAAGTTTCTTCTGTATGAAACAATATACTTCTTCTATGCGCACTTATTCTTAGTCTTTGCTTCCAAAACTGCTTGATGAAATCATTTGTGATCTCGCTGAAATTTTCCCAACTCCCATTCTCACTTGTAATGGATTTATTGTCACACAGATTTCGTAATTCCGTATAGTTCTCCAAATTACGACTGTCAATGATAGAATTTTCAGTAAAACTTTCGAAAGTGTGTAAATCTGTGACTCTCTCCGAAATTTCCTTTTCTAACTTTGTAAAATTGACGGCAGTCGAATTAGTATACCGCGCGATATCAACTTTATCCTCATTAATGATCACCTCAGTTATGAGTTCTTTGAAAAATGGATCCTCCGTTTCGTCAAGCACTTCACCAGACAGAAATCTTACGTTTTCTGAGTCTGATGTGATTGTAGTGCTCATATTTTTTAAATTATTATGTTCAATAATTCCTATGGCATACTTGAGAGTGTGTTTCAGGTTTGCGCAGCTTGCGACAACAATTTCTAATGCCGACATTTTGTTGGTAGGATCTCTTGGAAAATTTGTAAACAGTATGTAGTGAAAATATTTTGTGATAAGTAAATTTTTTTCAAGCTTTTCTTTAGATTTCATACGATTCAATATAGAATAGGATTGAACTACTACATCACTAAATATAGTTATCAAATTATAAGCGGCCATCATAGTATCCAACTCAATCGGGTTTTCAGGAACGATTTCTTTGACAATTTTCTTAAGAATTTCTGAAATGACATCCTGAACCATTTCGAATTTTTTTGGAGAAAAATTGTATCCATTGCAATTGTATTGCCTGACATGAAGGAAGAATATCACAACATCTTCCAGGCTATTACTGTTACACACATCTTGGGCACACAATGCTGGGTTGGAGTCTAATGTCCATGCTTTTCCTTCGAATGGTTCTCCCGATATTCCATTAACACCCAAAAAGAATGGTTTCTCTATAAATCGTTCAGCTAGGTAACTGAAGCCGTACAACGAGCTTTCCTTCAATTTTAAATCCATGTTTCAGATGAACACTTCTTACAGCTTCTCTTTTTATCCACGGGAATTTCAAATCCTGAAAAAGATAAAACTTTGAAGTATTTTATATAAACTATTTCAAGTAGAGATTCGAAAGACATTCATGAAACTATTGGAAGAGATAATTTAATATCATCCTAACAAAGAAAATATATCTTTGAAAATATAAATGGCATTTTCTTAAACTCAAAATACTATAGGTATACTATTCGTTTGTGTGTCGTTGAAACTATCCCAAGTGCTTGTATACATTAAAGATTATATTATTCAACATGTAATTATATACCCAATCACCTATGGAACACCTTTTGGAAATGATTTATTGCAATCGTATTCTCTATTTTGATATTTGGTGCAATACTAGGTTATTAATCTAGTTCTAGGGTCAATTTGTTTCAAAATACCAATTTATTATTTCTGAAGAAGTTACAAGGGGGGGGGGGGGAGAGGATGCGTCTAAGTTTCAGAACATGATAAATGAAGGTATCATGTATACCAATTGAAATATAAGATTAATATTATATAGATATTTCACGAGTGCGACAAGTGGTGAGTCAGTGGCCAAAATAATATAGTGTCTTGCGTGACGCTTTCAAACCTTAGCAAATCGCAATCTACTGGCAGTGCTTATCAAAACATGATGAGGGTACGGTGTGTTATAATGAGCGGTCGCGCGATGAAACTTTTTTATGATGTTTTCATACAATTTTTGCAAATGAAATTCTTGAGAAGTATTATAATTTTGCACTGAAAACTAATTTTTAATGAATTCCATTATGAATTTAATAATTAATGAATATTATATCGCATAACATAACACAGCAGAATAGTTTTAAGTATATACACATAGTGAGTTGCTCTTACGGAACTTCAATTCAAAATGGACATTTTTCTCATAATGCATAATTTGTATTAACACCTAATTATTATTTGAATGCCTAACTTATTATCATTAATATAGTAGAAATGCAACATTTGTGCATAACATAATAGCTTTAATTTGACTCCCGTTACCATTATTTAAGTATACTGTAGGGTGAACTACGAATTATCGGTCAGTTTCATATCATCGGTCATATAAGAAAAAAATACATTACAATTGTTATTTAAATTTTATTGTAGATACCAACTAAAATAGAATTTACCTAAATAACAATTGCAATATAGTTTTATCTTATATGACCGAAGATATGAAACTGACCGATAATTCGTAAGTTTCCCCAGATGTAAAAATTCATTTTCCAATATTGTTTCGATTTCAAAAGAGGTAAAAATATATAACGTGTGTTATTGTAAGGAAAACACTAGTGGGTAACATTATTATAATCAACATATATTATTATTATCAACAGAGTTTAATATAGGTATATCAATTTGCCGATGTTCAAAGTTACCATTACCTGTATTTAAATAATATAGCGCGTGGGTTAGTCACTCATAACATCTTGCAATTGAATTGTTTACATCTTATAATTAATTAGATAACATTCATTAGGGCAAGCCATGACGACATTTGATATGGGTGTAGTTGTGAATAAAGATAGATATCAAGAGAGAGCAGTAAAACCCTCGCAAATCATATACTCAAGGCGGACCGAGCTGTGCAGCATACCTCTCCTCACTACGTCAGTATAGCTACTAAGGTTTTGGACCCTCCGACTCAGCGTCCTGTAATCGCTGAAACACTCACTCTCTCTAGGTATAATATCATTACTCTATGGAGTGCGAAAATAACCATGCGTTAACATGGAACTCACCCTACAGTGGGACATGTTGATTAGCTCCAAGTTTAAATTTATCAAATTGTAAATTTTAATCGTCTGAATTGCAACTTTTCATTATGACATTAAGGACGGAAAATATACTTTTGAGACAAGAACACTTTTGAGACAAAAAAAACTTTTGAGATAAAAAATTTGTTAAAAAAAGAGAAAAGATAGAAATAATAAATTAACCGTGTTGAATGTGATGAAGCTAGGAATGAAATTGCTTGATCTATTTATCCTGTATGCATGGTAGAGGAACATATCGAGAAGTTCAAGTCATTTTATAAGGGTTTCGTGAAGAAGAAAAGCGGAAATGGCGATTGAACCTCAAAGTTGAATATATAGATATATTTCTGGTGTGTTTTTATTGTTCATTTCTTTTATTTATCTATAAGAAATAGGGTCTTAAACATATGCTACCTAGGAGCCTAAACTAGTGCTAGTTAACTGCTAAACTGCAGTTCCTATGAATAACAATTAAGGAATAAAATAATGGAAATACAATTAAACCAATGCCTAGATAGTTATTGATATAAGAAAAAAAAATTAGAAGTGGCTAAGTTTAAGTTGGTTGTCCCATTTTTCAAAGTGTGGTCAGAGTCACCATTTCCGGTCAAGCCGTGGTCACGTCAAACTAGATTCGATGAGCTGATTACCAAACCCGTTATGTTTCTGTACCCTGCCTGTATATGTATCCTACACAGTCACTTCTAAAATTTCTTCTTTCATAAAGACTAAATTCTGAACCAATTGCTTATAATAACCTCATATCTGGATAGTAATTTTGATGTTTATTTTAGTTACCGTGAATTAATGACTGCAGAAAATTGTCTACGTTAGAATTCGTTTGAGTATAGGTACTGTTAATAAATGCGTTCAATTAATACAAAAATCGCAAGATATATAAATGAGTGTACTGCCCCTTTAAATCAAATTGTTATGAATTATCGAAACATATCTCTGTAACCACAATATGTAATCTGGTAACAATCTATGATTTTTCTAAACATTATCGTTTAACGCAGAATAGGGTAAGTTACGGATTATCGGTCAGTTCCACATCTTCGGTCATATAAGAAAAGAAATATACAAAATAATAACTATTTTATTTTTATTGATAGCCATGATACCTGTAGGTATCAATTTTTTCTTATATGACCGAAGATGTGGAACCGACCGATAAATCGTAACTTACCCTATAACTTAAGTTTCATTTTAGCTCCCACTGATATCATTTCGAAACTATATAAGTTTTTTTCGGACACATGTTATATTATTGCTTCACCATAAACACGACTGACATATTCTATTATTTTCTCGTAATGTACCAACCTCACAACTTAATTTAACACGTGTTTTCAAAACTTACCTTCAGTTTTCAGTTAGAACCTTCCAATACGTAGACACGAACACAATTGAACCAAAGATTTCAGACCGAAGTGACCAGGATATGGAAATGGACGAGACAGGAGTTTGGGTGATTTTGATTCAGCTTATAGGAGCAAAAATTTCGTTAATTCCAATTAGATGAGGTAAATTTGAATTTTGATAAATATGGGAAACTGATTATGATTTATATTTTAATAATCCTATAAAGTTAGAATATTTGCAAATCATAGAATATAATCCCTGAACATTAGTTATTATAGAAATTGAGTTCTATGAAATTATGTTCTATGATTTGTGATTCCTATAATTAGTAGATATTCTAACTTTAAAAGAATATTAAAATAAAAATCATGATAAATTCTCCATATTTCTTTATATTCAAATTTACCTCAAGTAATTGGAATTAACGAATTTGATAAAAAAAATAGATTTCGGAGACATGAAGCAAGTAATGTGAGAGAATTAAAAAAAATGGATTCCACTTAATTTTTAATATATTATTATATACTATATATACTATGAGGGAATTTTGCATATATTACATTCTGTGTAACAAATCCATGACATATTTCATCAGTCTAGGGCTGGGACAATATGCTCTTAAAATCATAGATACCGAAAATATTATAGACGGAGAGAATTAAAGAGTATTGAATCGTTCTAAACCACCGATATATAGTATTCGATACCATTTCATTCAGTTTCGTCTATAATATTTTTGGGATCTATGATTTTAAGAGCATATTGTCCCAGCACTATATCATCAATTATCTCTTCCTGCTTTTTTTTGTAATTCGATATATACAGATATGAATTCAACAAATAAAAAGCTCTTTTCACATCATTTTCTATCACAGAAACAATAGATTTTGTTTGTAGTATTTTGTAAACTCTAAAAGTTATGATAACTAAATGTATCTGGAACTATCTATGTAAATAAGCCTAATTCCTTGCATTTAAGCCTAATTATTTCGATGATTGGGCAATCTGGTCACACAAAATACGGTCAAAGGGGTTTAACATGTTAAAATACAGTCTAAATCAGGGGTGGGCAAATGCAGCACTCAGTGCTATTTTGGCACTCAGAGTGGCACCACTGCCCACCCAGGAATTGGTGCTTTACTTTCTTCCAAAGAAAATTTAGAATTTTCAGCCATGACTGCCTTATAATTTTCAAGGATAATAAAGAAGGGCATGATCAACGAATTGAATAACAGTATATTTTTCATATCCATGATAATCAATTTTATCCGTTTTTAGGGTAATTTTTGTTTATCAGGTAGGGAGTCTATTTACTGTAGTTCCGGTGTTTACATTTTAAACCTCAGGAGCTTTTTTTATCTAGATCTGTTCCTTTCATATCTCTCATACGTTTGTCTGTGGACACTATAACAGTGGCAAGAATTTGAGCAATCATTTTTAATCCCCTTATTTAATATGTCAGGTAGCTATTTTCATTTAACCTGTGACTTTAAGAGTTAGTTTCAAAAAGTACTATATTTAACTATTTTAACCTTTTATGAATTGCTCTTGAATAGCTCCACATGTCTCTAAATTATTATACGATCGTCAAAATCTCTATATTAAATACTCTTAAATTTCTATACGAAAAGCTCTTAATTATTTTGATCTTGAATAGTAATATCTAAACTTGTTCTTGACTAGTTTGACCAATGCAATCACACTTCAAATCTTCACTTTTGTCTTGTCAATATTTTTTCTAGTCAATTCCAACTCCTATCATTTGCTGTTTAAATATCTATTTGTCATATTTATTTTATGAGTTTCCTCTTTTTAAATATTACTTTTGAGTAGCTCAAATTTTTAAGTTTGTTCATTTTACGGTAACATAAACAAATATTTAAATTCCCAACAATTGCATGCCTAACTTGTAATCTGCTTAAAACTTTTAATAATTTTTTCAGACCCTATATATAGCATGGATAAAAGAGAGAGTATCGGTGTATGTCGGAGGAATAAATTTAAGGAAGAATGGAAAGTAAAATATTATTTTTCACTCCGAAATGAAGTTGCTGTTTGTGTCATTTGTTTTCAAGAATTGAAAGTTATGAAAGAATTTAATTTACGTAGACATTACAAAAAGAAACACGAATCACAACATGAAGGAGAATTGAAAACAGAACTAGAAAGAGTAACCAAATTTTGTCAACTAGAAGATAAACTGTTATGTTGTGAACCGATTTCATTATCTCATAGTTACGATAGTGAAAAAAAATTAAGTGAACTAAGTTACAGGTTATCTTACAAAATTGCAAAAAAGAATAAACCGTATAGTGATGGACAATTCATAAAAGATTGCCTAATTGAAGCAGCAGAGGTTATGTCTCCTACTAAAGTACTCAACTACCAAAAATTGTGCTTATCCCGACGAACAATTGTCAGACGAATACAAGATATCTCAGGAAATTTGTATGAACAGTTAAAGACAAAAGCTGCAACATTCGATTACTATTCGATTGCTCTTGATGAAAGCGGTGATATAAATGATACCTCCCAGTTAATTATTTTCATTAGGGGCATCAATGAAAGTTTTGAAATTACTGAAGAAATGGCTGCATTGTGTCAGATGAGAGGCACGACAACAGGCTAAGATATACTCAATGAGCTTTGCAAAACATTGACTCAATTAGAACTCGGGTATGATAGATTGGTAAGCCTTACTATTGACGGGTGTCCGAGTCTCATCGCCAAAAATAAAGGCCTGGTAACCAGAGTTAAAGAAAAACTGCGTTCAATCAACCCTGAGAACAAATTTTACTCATTTCATTGTATTTTGCATCAGCAAGTCTTATGCAAGAAGGTGCTGAAATTAGAAGAGACTCTGAAAACTGTAACTGGCTTTATCAATTACATCAGATTGAGCGCATTGAACCACCTCCAATTTAAAGCGTTTCTTGAGGAAACAGAGGCTGAATACAACGAAATATTGTACCACAATAACGTTAGGTGGCTCAGTACAAGCAAAGTTTTCAAAAGATTCTGGATACTTCTAAACGAGATAAAATCATTCCTTGAGCTAAAAGAGAAGAACGATAAATATTCTCAATTGTATGAAAAACTCTCTCAGTCTGACCTGGCCTTTGCGGTAGACATAGCAAATCATATGTCTAATTTAAATTTAAAATTACAAAAACAAGGCTTGTTTGCACATGATTTGTATGTTAATGTAAAGGGTTTTGTAACGAAATTAGAACTGTTTTCACAGCAATTGCAAGACGATGTTTTTGATCATTTTGAAACTCTCAAACAAACAGATGTGAGTAAGGACTCTAAAAATAGATATGTAAATACAATAGAAGATCTGCAGGCTGAGGATTTTCAAATCTTTGGAAAATGAATTCAAAATAGTGGCAACTCCTTTAACTGCCACTGCAAGTGATGCACCAAGTGAAGTACAACTAGATCTCTCGGATATGCAGGCTGATCCACGGATGGACTTTCATTATTCTAACAAGACGATTACGAAATTCTATGCAACTCTCGAGGAATTCCAATATAAAAACCTCAAGTCATTCGCAAAAAAGATGCTTGTGCTATTTGGGTCTACGTATATTTGTGAACAGTAATTTTCATCAATGAAATTTTGCAAATCGAAACATCGTAATACCATGGCAGATTCTCATCTCACTGATAATATGAGGCTCTATACTCCAAACATGTCTCCTAATTTTGTCGATTTAGTAAACCATGTCAATACTTAATCTGAGTTAATGAATGTGTTCAGTCTAATTTTGCAATTTGCACAATCTTGAGTATACATTGCGCGTTTTTAAACCTCTTAAACCCCCTAAAGCCGTGCGTGCGTTATTACCTTCTTTAAATTTATCAATAAATCAAATACTAATATATGTGTAAAGAGAAGCGTACCTCTCATCCCCCCGAACCTCCTTGCCAGGTAATTAAACAATCATGGATTGTACATTACAACAAAATAGCAGATACAAGAAACTAAATAACGGACATTTATGACGCAAAATAATCCTCTTTTATAAGTATATAAGGATTACTTTGAAAAACTCAACAAAGATATCAAGAAAAATGACAACTATTATGAAACTCTCAATATAAACGGCAGTTATGCAGTTTTTTGTATCTTTGTATCTGCTAGTTTGTTGTACTGCACACTTTATGACTGTTTAATGACCTGACATGGGGGTTAGGAGGACGGCACCCCCCCCCCCCCCTATGCACATATATTAGTATTCGATTTCATAATAAATAAAATGAAGGTATTAACGCACCCTCGCCATTATGGCCGGTTAAAGGGGTTTAAAAACGCATGGCGTATGCTCGAGATTGTGCAAATCGGCCAGTTGGGTGGAACAAATGCATAGCTACTTATTATAGCTATGGATGACTTATTTTTATTTATATTGTGAAGTATTTTCACATTTTGAAAACAAACATTATTTCTTTCTTTCATTATTTCCATTTAATGCAAATGTTAAAACTTAAAACTACTACCAATATTTGCGTACCAAATATTTACAATTGTACGTACTTTTATAAAATCTACCACTTCATTCTAATTACTCAGTATCCCCTTCATTTAGAAAACGAAAAGAAAATGGTAGAGGCACTGAAATTCCATCTTTCGGCACCGAAAAACACAACGTGTGTCCACCCCTGGTCTAAGTGGTCAAAAACATGGAAAATAACCAATTTGAAATTAAGTTAAATATTAATTAATAACCATCAAAGTTCTAAATTAAATTATATATGATCGATACAATTTGTCATATATTTGATTTTTTTTACATGAAGTAAGACTAATAAGTTAAAACTAATAGGAAGCTTATCTATGTTAAAACATATATGTTTTTGTTATTTAGAGATGAAATGATAAGTTTATTTTATATTTTTGAAAGATTTATACTGTATTATTATTTTATTTATAATATCATCATTGTCTATGTATTATTTAAATATCTCTTCGTAATACTTTTATTCGTTCCGAATGTGGTACTGTATTGTAAGTCATATACGTTCACCATGTGGTTATGTCAGGATACAGTAACATATAGGATATGGTAATCAGCTCATAGAATCTAGTTTGCTGTGACCACGGCGTGCCCGGAAATGGCGACTCTGACCACACTTTGAAACTAGGGACATTAGTTAAATTGTATTTCCATTATTTTATTCCTTAATTGTTATTCATAGGAACTACAGTTTAGCAGTTAACTTGCACTAGTTTAGTCTCCTAGGGAGTATATGTGTAAGCCCTTATTTCTTATAGATAAGTAAAAAAAATGAACAATAAAAACACACCTGAATTCTATATATATGTTTAACTTTGATCGAGGTTCAATCGCTATTTTAGCTTTTCTTTAACACGAAAACCTTATAAAATGATTTTAAAACTCTTGATATTTACATGCAAATACGAGAAATTATGAGCCGCTCAAACAAGAAATGTTTTGTTTTGGTGACGTCATCTTTTTACGTCGTCTACTAGTTACTATACCCTTTATATTACTGTATACTGGGTTATGTATCGTAAGTGTCATATACGGTCACCATTTTTTAATGTCTTGTGAGAGTCATTCCGCGATTAACACATCCATTTAAGAGACATGTCACATTGAACTACTTTTAAACAGCATATTTTTCAAGTATTTCGGAAGTGGTTAAAATTAAACTACAGCAAAACCTCGTAGTAAACCACCTCCCAGTAGACAAACCTCCTATTAGACCAATAAATTTTTGAAACTGCACAGAAAAAACTTTGTACTAGACAAAACACATTTTTTATCACCTGACAGTTATTTTAGTATAAATATTACAAGGAGTAATAATTACAATACTGTTTTAAAGAGAAATCTCTAATTTGAATGATGTATTGTATTTATTTATGCTCTTTTTAGGATAGAACATAAGGCAGAATCAGTATTAGATTCGATGGTAGAGTCTGTGCTAAAAAAATTGATGTGAAAAGTTATAGAGAACTAGATACAGTGAAAACTATTCTAATTTCATAAAATTATAATTTAATTGACAAAAATTTTATAATCATTTCAATTGAAGCAAAAAAATTCATACTGTTTCTAAATTTGTTTCCCTTCAAAATTGGTATGTTAGTCACCTCTCACCATTAATTTGGCATTAAAGTTATCATAAACAAATAGAGCTATCGAAATATTAAGGTCACCGCTTTACTTTTAGAGAAAACGATGTTGGTCTATTAAGAAACTAATAAAGTGAGTTTCTTACTAGAACGAACAAACTTGGAACGTAACTCTGGTCTACTGCGAGGTTTTTCTGTATCGCCAAATTGGTCCTTTCGATTCAGAATATTTAATTATTAACTAGTGGCACCAATGTGGAAATTAGCTAAGTTATTAGCAAAGAAAACTACTACAATGAGACACAACTAAAAATACTTATATAGTATACAATAAGATTCACTATCTCTCGTAAATTTCTGTTCCAAGACGAATTTGTGCTGCCATCTCGGTTTCAAGATTGGAACTAACTATAGCTAGGTTTATATAGCTACTAAACTGCAACATTTCGTGTTAATCATATTGTAAATAGTGCAAACATTAAAAAGTTAAGTATTACCTTACAATATACAAATGTTACAGTTAAGTAGCTAGGGTAATTTCCAACCTTGAAACCCAGATGTCAGAACAAGACACTTTTGAACAAAATTTTGTGCTAGCCAATAGGGATTTTTCTTAGTAATACGTATTTGTCTAGGTTTGTAGGTTCAAAAAACAAATAACACTGATGAAAGCTCCATGATGCGATCGTTCAATAATTGTATAAAAAAGGATCATTAATATGCAAATTGCATAAAATTCAGTTCAGTATATATTTTTCCATATGCTTTTAAGGTTATTAATAGTTTTTGTGTAATAATTGGCCAATCACTAATCTGACGCTGAAGAAAGAGATTGTACACTCTTTGTTTTGATTTACAATTTGAATTTTACAAACATACAATGTGTTTTCGGCCATTGTTTAATATATTAATTATATCCTAAAGTATATAAACGTTTCTATTATAAGTTTATACAATTTTATACCTTTACATGAATACTAAATGGATTTATAATACCTATGTAATACCTACTTGATAATCAAAAGAAATGGTGTACATTCTTTTTCTTCAGACTGAAAATTAGTAAGTCAGAAGTAGAATATAAGTTTTGTAGAGTTTTGATTATGAAAATCTTTAAAAGCATATAAAATTAAAAATATGCCATCAAATTGATGATTAGAAACATTAGCCTCGTTGAATAAAGTAATGAAAAAATTTCTTGGAGGGGACCTTTTAAGAACCATTCCAAGCTTGAAGGTCCTCTCCAAGCTCCGAGAAAAATGAGTTTAGTCCATAACATTTTTAATTTTTTTTAGTACCCTGTGTGGAACAATTGAGCGAGAAGAAGATTGCTGAAGAAGAAGAAGATTGTACACTCTTAGTTTTTATTTCAAATTTGAATATTATAAACAAACAATGCGCTTTTGGCCTTCATTTAAGATATTAATTGTTTCCAGAAGTAAATAAACTATTCTATAATAAGTAACAGTTATAAGTTTATCCATTTTTATACCTTTTCACGAATATTAAATTGATTTATTAAACTTAATACCTAGTATGCATTCAAAACAAATGGTGTATATTCTTTTTCTTCATACTAAAAATAGCAAGTTGGATGTAAAACGAGTATTGTAGAGCTTTGCAATAAACCATATACATGCCATATGCATGCGGTTTACAGAAAAAGGACAAGAAACATTAGCCTCATTGACTGTAGCAATAAAAAAATAAGCTTGAAGTGGACCTAAAGTTGGGCCCTAGATCATGTTGGTAATTAAATATAGCTAATCTATATGATACCCTATAAACAACGTAAATCGATTCGATTTCTTTTCGATGTCTGGGATATCAAATCGATGGATTATTCCATCGAATCGACAGACCGTTGTTTGTAGGGTAGCTTCCATATGTCATCTATTCCTCTGTAGTATTTCATTCTGTATTATAAGACCGGTACTCCTGAAAGCACAGCTCAACCATCAGTTCAACTTCGAACATAAGGTGGTGGAAAACATCAAGATCTGCCACCACATCGAAATGTGCTCCCAGGATAAAGTAACATATAGGGTATGGTAATCAGCTGATCGAATCTAGTTTGACGTGACCACCAGATGACCACACTTTGAAATATGGAAAAACCTACTTAAACTTACTCACTTCTAAATTTTTTTTCTCATCAATTACTAACCCAGCAAACATGAATGTATCTATTCGATGTCTAAACGACTCTGTATAACCTCTCTTCCGACATCGAATATCAGTAACAAATTAGACATGGTGACATCAAGTAGACATCAATCCGATATCCGTTTGCACCGCTAAACCGCAAAATATCAAGTATATTTGGCATCGAAGCGATACCGTTATTACAGCGTTGAACAGAAAGATAAATTACGACATCCAACATACAGGGGATTACAGGGATTCTCCATCGAACAGACGCCTAATTATATATATATAAACGATATCCACTTGCATCCAATAATAAATTAATAAAAATTGAAAACTCTTACTTCATTGATATAACGTACTGTACGTTTAGATGCATATCAATTTGATTAATGATACATAATGTTATGTGTAAATTAAATAGGAAGAAATTATGTGATGTGTCCGGGTATCGATCGTGGGTCCATTCGTCCTCGTGCCTGTACCTCTGTCATGTTGCCACCGTGGATGTATTAGACTAAAAATTTTTTTGATATTAAACGACCCGGAGGTACTTAAAGATATTTTAAAGTGAATAGAACAATACAGGCAAGCACCGCTTTTATGACCAAAATCACAACTTATTCTTATTACAAATAGTAATGAATTGTAACTCCTTAAATATTTCGTTCTCTATGAGTTCAAATTAAAGAAAATGTTTTGAGGCCACGACTTAAAATAAAGATGAAAGCTCTGTGATGAAAGTTCAAAATAATGAATGCATTAATTAAAATTTGACCGTAGATTAACTCTCACTCAGTAAATATAGGTCATAATAGTTGAGTAATTAGTGTGATATTTTGACTTGTTTAATTGTGTTTCATTGAACAGACAGGAATTTTGTGCTCTGTGAAATATTTTTAGCTGTAGCCTGTAGGGTATATGTTCAAAGTTATTAATAGTGTTTATATTTTCGAACATGTGATAAAGGAAAATATAATAATTATTATTTAACTACTATTTAATTAGTAACAAAATAGCTGAAGGTATGATACCAATTGAAATAAAAGTTAAATAATGATTATTATGCATAGATTAATTGAGTCCGATTACCACTTTAAGTTTAATTATCTATAATGTGAATCACTGAATTTCAATAGTCTCATTTGCAGCTTTTGGCACTAGGTGAAAGCTCAAGTTATCGGATATGGGGTTCCGCATTTTACGTAGAAAAATTATTTATTTAATGATTTTTATTTCTAAACTTGTATTTTGCGTACTGGTGTTATGGATGCCAATTTAAGTAAGAATTGAATAATGATAATTACTATATTTATTTCTCACATATTCGAAAATGTGGAACCGTCCGATAACACAGAATTTACTCTAAAATGGAACGTGTTTCGGAACCAAAGACCATGTCGCTGACGTCAAAGGAAATGAAATACAAGGGACTGGAAGAAGCAGTCAGAAAGGAAAGTGGCTCCCTGGACAAAGTCACGACGCTCATGGATACTGAAAAGCTACTCCGTGAATGCTGTCACTTACCGAGGAATGTGACAAAAATGGTCACAAGCATCGGTGGCTGCACTCAAGGATGGAAGAGGGAAATGAAGAGGTAATAGTAAATAAAGTCTATATACGAGCCTACCTAACACAAAATCTAAGACTTCTTACGTAATTGTGGAGCATAACCCTAGCGCTATCCTCTAAAACTGCATGGAGAGTTAAAAACACTATACACATGGTAAACATAAAATAGACAATACATAATCCAAATTACAACAGTTTTGGTTCCCAAGGGACGCCACCCCACTTCTCTTCTATTCACCAAAGACAGCTTCAGGAACCCCTCGAGGCTTATTATAAGCAGTTTAGAATATAGATTCATAAATGCACTGGCCATCGAAAAATCACTTGATTGGTTATCCATTTCATTTTCACGGTACTGGAAGAACAATATTCAACAACCGTTGTTCCAGCATCGTTTACTTTACGCTAATCCAGTGTACAATTGCACTAGCATGCCAGTGCCCGATCGTACCTTTACAACTGCCGTAGTCCCCCATAAGTGTATTAATTATTAAGTATAGTTTAAAGGTGCTCTCCAGGCTCCGGGAAAAAAATGAGTTTTTAACATAATATTATAGAACTAAGGTCTACGATCATTATTCTGCAAACAGCATACAATTCGGATCAGTATATACTTTATAATTTGTTTTTAAAGTTTTTAATACTCTGTGAGCAACAATTGAGCGAATCACTAATCTGATTCTCAAGAAGAAAATTGTACACTCTTTGTTTTGATTACAAATTTGAATTTTATAAACAAACCATGTGTTTTAAGCCTTTATTTAAATTATTTTAGATATTAATTGTTTCATAAAGTATATAAACGTTTCCATTATAAGTTCATTCAATTTTATACTTTTTCACGAATATTAAATGGATTTATTCAATCTAATACCTAGTTGACAATCAAAACAAATGGTGTACATTCTTTTTCTTCAGGCTGAAAATTTCTTAAATTAGTAAGTCGGAAGTAAAATAGGTTTTGTAGAGTTTTGATTATAAAAATCTTTAAAAGCATATAAAATTAAAAATATGCTACCAAATTCGATGCAGTTTACAGCAATATGATAAGGAACATTAGCTTCGTTAAATAAAGCAATAAAAATAATTGCTTGGAGGGGACCTTTAAAGGGAGCGCAACGTACGTCATATAGAAAGGTACAATCCAATAGAATAGAAATAATTCCTACATTTCTATACGTATTATAAAACAGGAAGATAAGAAAATGAATTTCCAAATTTGAAACGATTTCTTTAAAACTACGTATCTGTTTTCGCACTTCTGGTCGAAGTATAAATTCATATATCTACTATGAGTCGAAATGGTTGCTAAGTCGATACCCACCGTTAGCGCAACGAATTCGACATTAAACGGCATCGAATCGACATTCACATGTTTGTTGGGAACTAGGCATTGGTTAAAATCATAGTAAACAGAATAGTATAGTACCCCAGTTACATGTATTATTCAAATTTATTCTGGGTAGGCTGTGACGTCATGTATGTAAACAAGAGGTCACGTCATAGTAAACAGAATTGCTGTGGGTCACGTGGAATAGAGAATTAAGATGGCGGCCAACGCGACCGATCTGACTAATGATCTAATTATCTTGAATAAATCGTCTTCTTCAAGACTAAAAATTTGTTACTATTTTGGGTGTAAAAAGACCAGTAGCAATTTCATCAACAGTCATTTTTTAATTTTCGTCCGTATGACTATAAAGATTGAATAATAGCATGCGGTAATGTGGAATTAAAAAAATATCACCGAAAACGTTATTTAACAAAAGTTGGGTGTGTTATTGCAGCCATATTTTGTGTTTGTACTGTACGTACAAACGTACGCACCATTGTTGACATGTGACGCCACAGCCTACAGGGACACGCGTAATATCCCCCCTATAGCTCTGGGATACTATATGTTCTCTGTACTGTGGTTAAAATATATTTCCACTATTTTTTTTTACTGAACTGTTATTCACAATCGAGCAGTTAACCAGCACTAGTTTAGGCTCCTAGGTAGCATATGTTCAAGATCCTATTTTTCATAGATAAGTTAAAGAAATGAACAGTAAAAAACACACCTGAATTATATCTATATATTCAACTTTGAGGTTCAATAGCCATTTTCACTTTTCTTTTACACGAAACCCTTATAAAATGACTTTAAACTTCTCGATATTAACATGCAAATACGAGGAATTATGAGCCGCTCGGTCACAAACAAGAAATGTGTTGTTGTGGTGACGTCAAATATTTGTGTCGTCTACTAGCCTTTTGGTTCCTGTACCCTGTGTGCTCCTACAAACATGAAATTATAAAAATCCGCAAAATAGATTGTTCCACACTTTTTGAAGTTCGAGGCGAGAGATAACAAGAGTGGATGATATGCAAAGTATGTATGTGGTGCCAGATTTATTAGAACATTATGATATGGGTGGGGTGATAGATGTAGATAGGGTAATAAAAATGGAAGGAGTACATTTAATCTATCAGGATATTAGAAAGCAGATCAGGAAGATGAAAGCTGGAAAAGCAGGAGGGCTAGATGGTATAAAGCCAGAAATTAATAAATGGTTAGAAAGTAGCGATATTTGTGTTAGTGCACTGTGTGAAAGTATGAATGAAGTTCTCAGAACGAGCATTATACCTCAGGGATGGACAACTTCCAAAAGTGTATTGATACCAAAGAAGAAGAAACCTAAATATAATGAACTCAGACCTATAGCCATTACAAATGTTTCATACAAACTTTTTATGGGAATTATGAAGGAAAATATAAGTATACATGCTGAGAGGAATGATAAGCTGAATGTATTCCAAGCTGGATTTACAAAGGGTAGAAGATTCTAAGAAGAATAGAAGACTGCATCTTTGTCTTAAATTACTGTATTCAGGAGGCTTACAGTAATAATCATCCATTAGTAGTTACTGCGATAGACTTTTCCAAGGCATTCGATTCCATCAAAAGAGAGGAGCCAGTCTGCATTTGGTGCACAAAATTCCACTGACTTTTACAAAAAGCTGAAAAAATCCACCACAAATTTCCAGTACTTTTGCTGATCCACCAACATTTTCCTAATTTATCCACCGAAAATTAATGGTAATATAGGATTAAATTTAAATAGCTAAAAATCCACCGACTTTGTCAGAATATTATTTTCTAAGGGGGAAAATTCCACCGACAAGTCGGTGGAATTTACCACGAAATACAGACTGGGAGAGGAGCTCATTAGTTGCCTGAAAAAGCTGAAATGTGATGAGAATGTCATTGATGTCCAGGTAATAAAGCATGTCCAAACTCGCCATTTTAATGGCGAGTTTGTGACAGTTTTTTTGAGCCCTTCAATTACAAATGGCGAGAAATAACAAATTTTCTCCTATGCTACAATGTTATTTTGGAGAGAATTTATGATAATTTGATCATTTTGGAGAGAAATTTGATTATTTTTGGAGAGAACTGGAGAAACAAATGGAGAGTTTGAGAGACATACTATTTTACTTGGATTGATGTGTTGTCCAAGGTATGTAGCAATGACAGTCAGTACTCAGCTATGGATGAATGGTCAGGAGATAGGGAGTGTAGGTATTAGTAGTGGTATTAGGCAAGGTTGTACTGTTTCTCCTCTTCTCTTCATATTGATGTTAAATAGTGTTATTGAGGAGGCAGTTAAAGAAAGGCTAGGTTTTAGGAATGATAGATTCAACATACCGGTTCTGTTTTTCGCAGACGATGGCCTGCTCTTGACTAAGAATACAGATGAAATGAGAAATTTGATAGAGTTGATTGAGACTACAGGCAGAAAAATTGGACTGGATCCAGTCTGCAGAATATGTGAGATATTTGGGATATTCTCTCCGAACAATTTTGAATTAATTCCTATATTTACATTAATTTTGCTACGAACACTTTTGAATTAATCCCTATATTTACATTAATTTTGCTACGAACAAAATAAGAGATCTCTACGAACACTTTACCAGTTTCTGCAGACTGGGACTGGATATTAATAGGAGTAAAAGTGTTTCAATGATTTTCAATATGAAGAGTAAGCCTATTGCAATAAATGGAATTGCTGTGAAGAATGAAATGAAATATCTAGGTCTTACTATTAATGACAGTAAAAAGTGTTTTAAAAGTCATAAGGAACATAAGTTGAAAGAAATAGAAAGAATGGGAAATTTGACATATAGCGTAATAATAAAGAGCTGTAATAGAATAATGATGGGAAAGACTTATTGGAACAATGCAGTAATGCCAAGTATTATGTATGGAGAGTCTCTGCTGGTATGGAACAAAGGGGAGATGTTAAAGATTGAGAGAACAGAAAACTCTGTCTGGAGGAAAATCCTAGCAGCCCCTGGTTATACCCCAATAGTGGCCATGAGAGGAGAGATCAAGAGTAGAAGTCTGAAAGCAAGGGATATTAAGGTGAAATTAAACTTTGCTAGATATTTGTACTCTGCTGAAAATGAGATGGTGAGAGAGATCTTTAGAGAACAATTTGTAAAAGGTGATGATAAACTAGTGAAAGTAATTAAAGAGTACTTAGATATTTTGAATATTGAAAATGTTCAAGAACTTAGTAATATGTCAAAGGAAAGGTTAGAAAGTATGGTTGAGGATTATGATGATAATGGATGGAGAGAAGAATTGGACTCAAAGTCTACTTTAAGTCTATATAAACATTTTAAAAGGGAAATGAAAGAGGAACTATTTTATGACAACACCGAGGAGTCTATTTTAATGTTTAGAGCCAGAGCAAATTGTTTAAAATTGGGTTGGAGGAAGCGTTTTGAGAATGGGGATATCAATTGTAAGTTATGTAATTGGGATTGTGAGGAGAGTATGGAGCATTTTCTATTGGAATGTAATAGTTTAGAACATATCAGAGTGGTGAATGGTATGGTTGGCAAATCTTTGGAAGAAGTTTTATTGTTTGTTGATGGTGTATGTCCAGATGATGCTAAAGCCTACTTGAAAGCGATGTGGAAAGAAAGGGAAGGAAAGTTGAGAATGATTGAATGAGATTGGCGAGCTGGTGGTGTCGTGTGTGCGGGTTCATGGTCTGGTGCTGTTTTCTTTCTTTTTTTTAACATTAAAATGTATATATTATATTTGTAGGGAGCAGAACTATCATGCACTGCATTTTTAACCTGTTTTTTAAGTATGATCAATAAAGTCTTTAGGATGGACAGCCTTATGATGATTGCATCTGGGAAGTGTAGGTCCGTTTCATATGGGCAACCTCCTCCCTTTGCTTCAAAATCTGACTAAAAAAAAAAAAAAAAAAAAATTTAATTTTCCAATTAGAATTTTCCATTTGACTTTGAGGTTGTCCCAGTACACTCTTCATCTTGCTGTCAGCAAGGTGAAGATGTGGAAGAGAACCTGGTAGTTGTGTCTGTCCCAGTACACTCTTCATCTTGCTGTCAGCAAGGTGAAGATGTGGAAGAGAACCTGGTAGTTGTGTCTGTCCCAGTACACTCTTCATCTTGCTGTCAGCAAGGTGAAGATGTGGAAGAGAACCTGGTAGTTGTGTCTGTCCCAGTACACTCTTCATCTTGCTGTCAGCAAGGTGAAGATGTGGAAGAGAACCTGGTAGTTGTGTCTGTCCCAGTACACTGTTCATCTTGCTGTCAGCAAGGTGAAGATGTGGAAGAGAACCTGGTAGTTGTGGCTATCCCAGTACACTCTTCATCTTGCTGTCAGCAAGGTGAAGATGTGGAAGAGAACCTGGTAGTTGTGGCTATCCCAGTACACTCTTCATCTTGCTTTGGCAAAGTGAAGATGTGGAAGAGAACCTGGTAGTTGTGTCTGTCCCAGTACACTCTTCATCTTGCTGTCAGCAAGGTGAAGATGTGGAAGAGAACCTGGTAGTTGTGTCTGTCCCAGTACACTCTTCATCTTGCTGCGGCAAGGTGATGATGTAGAAGAGAACCTGGTAGTTGTGTCTGTCCCAATACACTCTTCATCTTGTTGTCACTTGTCAGCAAGGTGAAGATGTGGAAGAGAACCTGGTAGTTGTGTCTGTCCCAGTACACTCTTCATCTTGCTGTGGCAAGGTGAGGATGTGGAAGAGAACCTGGTAGTTGTGTCTGTCCCAGTACACTCTTCATCTTGCTGTGGCAAGGTGAGGATGTGGAAGAGAACCTGGTAGTTGTGTCTGTCCCAATACACCCTTCATCTTGCTGTGGCAAGATGAAGAAGTGGAAGAGAACCTGGAAGGTGTGTGTGTGTCTAAATGTTTTGTTAAAATATTTTATCTCTTGTTTTATTTATACTTTTATATTCTGTTTCCTATATTTTTGTGAATATGTGATCAGCTAAACTTCAATAATGGTTTTATCACTTTTATTTTTTATTTTATTTTTGTTTTGTTTTAAATTCTGCATAGCTACCTTTTAATATTGTTTTTAAACCTAGAAGTTTCCAGGCAGAACGGAATAACCATCTTGGTTATCCAATAGCTTTAGGTGGTCTTTTGATCAAAGCCACCAAAATTGAAAAGAAGAAGACTTTGAGGTACTTGGTCGAAGCAGATGAGTCTTCAGGACCCGAGGCTTCACTAAACTGATACAAGAAGAAGAGGTACATGGTCTCTGCCAGGACTGATATCCTCATGAAACTGAAGAAAGAAGAAGAATTTTCCATGCTTCACAGATTTAAAACTTGAGAAGTTGAGGGTCGTTTCATTATTGAATAGCCAAGAATCAGGCTACTGACATGTCTGGGGAATTTTCAACCCTTTGAAAAGAATCTTATACTCACTTATATCTTCATTCCTATGTTACTATTAATTTTCGGTGGATAAATTGGGAAATTGCTGGTGGATCAGCAAATTTAATGGAAATTGTTCAGTCTGACTGCCAGTCTGTATTTGGTGCTTAAAATCCCACTGACTTTTTCAAAAAGCTAAAAAATCCACCATAAATTTCCAGTAATTTGGCTGATCCACCAACATTTTCCAAATTTATCCACCGGAAATTAATGGTAACATAGGAATAAATAGCTATAAATGAACCGACTTTGCCAGAATATTATTTTCGAAGGGAAAAAAATTCCACCGACATGTTGGTGGAATTTACCACGAAATACAGACTGGTCTGACTCTGACTGTCTGCAGAATATGGGAGATATCAGTCTGCAAAACTCAAAAGCCAAGTAAAATAGTATGTCTCATAAACTCGCCATTTGTCTCTCCAGCTCTCTCCAAAATTCAACAAATTCTCTCCAAAATGATCAAATTTTCATAGATTCTCTCCAAAATAACATTGTAGCACTAGCATAGGAGAAAAATAGATAAAACTCTCCATTTGCAATTGAAGGGCTCAAAATAACTGTCACAAACTCGCCATTGAAATGGCGAGTTTGGACATGCTTTATTACTTGGCTCAAAAGATGCATGAGGTTCTGAAGTTTATCTGGCGACTCTTTACTCCTTGACCAGCTTGAAAAGAATGACTCCACAGACGGCAGACCCAGGATTTTTACAGAAATTGAGATTTGGGCGCAGCAAATAACGTGGGAACATAGGAATAAAATAGGACTTGGGCGCAGGATTAATCCACAAATCCTGCTTTACTTTTCAGACTGGCTCCTTGAAATTAGTCTCCTGAACAGTGAATTATCCGGCGACAATTTTCCATTTAATTCCTATGTTAACATCTAATTAGGGTAGTGAACCAATTACCGGATGGAAATTATAGCGCCTCTCTTTGGAAGCCAAGAACTCGATATCTAAGAACCACCTGACACGATCTCATGTTTACAACTGTTCAGAGGGAATTTTACTTCACGAATATTTTCGGTGCTATCTGGAAAACCCGCTAGATATTTAATAATAATAATTTCATTTCGGAATTGTAAAAAAGTTAGTTTTTGGATTATTACCGGAAAGTTTTTTGAATTAATCGGACGTTTTCGTAATATATTTACAAATACTGAACAGTTTCGTATTATTTTTGACAGATTACCGAATGACAATAAAACTCATTTTAAACTATGAGTAAATGTATCAATACGACAACATGCCTCTTGAATCAAATAAATGCTAATCCTTTATTAATTAGAGTAGAAAAATACTTATAAATGCAGTGACAATGGAGATATATCACAGATCATTTCCCATCACATGTGAACTAAAAAATATTTAATCAGTTTCCTTAACTTAAGTTTCACAGCACGTCCAATGTAGGAATACCTATATAGTATTTATATTTATATACGGTTTTAACACAACTCAAATAATAAATTCTAACAAAATAAAGTTAACTTCCTTATAGCTAATAATGTAAGTAGGTAATCAATTGTGAATTATTTGAAATGGTATCATGATCATTTATTTTTCTTTGCATTTAGATTTATTTCTCTCGCATCGCTTACAGTAGAACTGAAAATCATCCAGCTCTTCTTCAGTCATCTCACAGACTTTGTCAGATATGCATTCTTTAATCTTTATGGAACCAAAGACTGCATTTGACATCTGAGCATCCAATCCATGCTTCACCATTGTCGTTCCACCCCTCCTTTCCCAGACACGCATGACACACGTCCATATCTTCCTGATTGAGAGAATCGTCAGAATCGTCATCAAAAACCAAATCATCTTCTTCTTCACTCACTTCTGGACGTTTCTTTTTCTTAGTACCTTGTAGATTTACCTTCTCCTGTCTCTTTTCTTCTCTCAACCTTTTCCTTCCTTCCTTTTCTTCTTGAGCTTTTTGTTTATCTGCTTGCTGCTTTCTTAGCATATCATTCAAAGCTTTTCCCGACATGGCAGGAGGAATCTTGGATTTCGTTTTCTGAACTTTCCTGGTGATTATAACAGTGTCAGCAATCTTCAGGTAGTCTTTGAAAGGAGAATGGGCCCAATTATCAAACGATTTAGAAGTAGATGGCCCATTAGTGACAGAAGAGATATTGGCAGAAGATGATGATTGGTTGAAAGCATCTCTTGATACTGATGTTCTAGGAATTGCAGCTTGCGTTGTTAGTGAAGTCTCAGCTTCACTCACTGAAGAAACATTTAGCAGTGCATTTGATACACGCTCAGGAGATGATCTTACAGGTGTAGATGAACGGACAGGAGTCTGAATTCCAAGTTCTACATTAGATTCTACTCCTGTATTCAACTCTTCTACTACATTCTGCTCTTTCTCTTCTTTGGAATCACCAGTAACAAGCAGTCTGTGACCTCTCTCATAAAATTACCATAGCATTCCCAAAGGAGTATCATCGGAAATGTTGTATCCATTTTCAAGCCGTCTAACAAACCGTTCTTTAGTGTCACTTGTGAGACAATCCTCAAACAACTGCATCATCCTTAACATCCCAACCTTTTCATTTTGATCCAATGCATTTTTTGAAATTGGTTCGTTCTTAGGTGGTTGAATCAGTCTATCATATGCAACAGCATTTGGCTGAAATGGCAGTAATCCACATCTTCTGAAGCCAGAACGAATATTCTGAGGGGATTCTACGGCTCTCTTCCAGGCACTTTCAAAGACAGGGAAAAAATGGGTCCTTGACATGGAAAGCCCTTTATATTTCTTTGTGAAATCGTCTAAACTGCCGTTCCAGAACTTTTTCAGTGGCCCGTAGACTGAAACGTCAAGAGGCTGGAGGATATGACTTGCGTGTGGAGGAAAACAATAGAGAATGATGCTCCTCTCCCTACAGTAATCACTTACTGCCACATTGATATGGCTAGTATGGCTGTCCATAAAAACAATGATGGGGAAGGCAACTTTGTCTACAATGCTTGGATAAAAATGATTAACAAGCCAGCTGAAGAAGTTGTCAGCAGACATCCATCCGTTGGGTGAGGCTCCAACAATAAAATCGTCCTCATTCACCCCGTCGAAATTGAATTTTGGGTTTCTTCCTGGGTAGAGAACATATGGTTTTGAGAGGACACCATTGGCAGATGCACAACCTTGCACAGTTACCTGCTCTCTTGTGTCAGGGGCAATCTTATAAACGTTCTTTGCCCCCCTTATTGTGATGAGACGCAATTTTCCGTTGGTGCCTGCAAGAGGAAATCCACTTTCATCCAAGTTAAATACCCTGCTGGCATTCTCTTCTGTAAAGAAGTCTCTCGCTACAATTTTATGCTCCTCCAACAAGTATTTTTCCAATGAATCAAACCAGTTTCTTATATGAGTTTCTCCGATGTACGTTCGTTGGTAACCCAATGTCTCTGGCATGCGTGCTGTCAGTTCAGGCCATCACTTAATGAAATGGTACACCCAGAAGAGACTGGGTTTGTTGTCCACGAACTTCATTTCAGGGGGATCACCTCCAACTGCAATTACTGCTTCTCTATATTTATCCAATACAGATTTAACCACCAGAAAAATGTCTTTTCTTTGCCACTCCGTACCCTATTTTTGCACTCTCCTGTATCCAATTACAAAGACGCTCCTCATGATTAGAAGTTAATGCTGAACGGGGACCTGAAAAAAATAGTATTTCTTGTATGTAAAAGATCGAGTACATGTCGCATGTTAATCATGATTGGTCTGAAAAGATATTGAATAATCATATACAATTATGTACTCACCTGGCCGATTTTTCCCATCAGAATACTTTCGTCTACATTTGTCATTAAGAGTAGATATGGGAATACCATATTTTTCGTTTGCCTCTTTATAGGTCATGCCATTTTTAATTGCAGCGATTGCTGCCAACAATGTGGTTTGATCATAGTTTTTCTTCTTATTTTTCTTCACAGAAGGCATGATTATAATTATGATTAAATGTGCAATGAATTCTGTTAGGAAAGTAAAAAATATTTATGATTTATAACAAGAGTAGCTAGTACCAATGTAGGTACCTATAAGCTAATATATAATGAATTATGTCAAATATCAATACATATCTTGCATTGTAAACAGTTATAAGTTAAATTTAGAGTACCTACAACTAATTAAGTAATATATACGCTTCGATTTAGTATATGTAAACGTCTTCCGGCAATCATATAATATATATCCGAATATTACGTCAAGTATTTCCAATTGCCGGATGTAAATTTTGTATTATTCGGTAATAGTAAATGCACTTTTAAAAGTATCAGATACCGGATGATCTTTTCGTAATAAATTGACAAGAACAGCAACAAAATAGCACTTGTACATACGTACGATGATGCACTTTTCACATCTGGCATTTCTGAGCTGTCATGGTGCCGCATGTGAATATGTAAACTAACAAAGTTGAGAGTCAAAAATTTCGCTTGTACTTACTGTGAGATCACCAAATTTGTGGATGAGAATTATTTTATTGTTTATTTCAAAATTTTAATGAGTGAGTACATATTTTTCATGCAGAATGTGTAATTAGCACCGAACACAACACTTTAGAAGCAACAACACCTTCCTATCACCAACAGATATCTGAACTGATTTGTTTTAAATTCTTTATCCGGTAATTTGTAAATTCCGGTAATTGGTTCACTACCCTAGTGGAGAAAATTTGGAGATTTTTGGCCGTTTTGGAGATAAATTTGAAAATCTTTGGAGACAAATTGCCTCAAAAATTAAATATCTGACCTGGGCCCTGGGGACTAATTGTGCATGCTTTGCAGACCCTGTTTCAGAGGCTGGAAAATTGTAAGCCAATTATTGAGCCAAAATTTCACAAAGAATCTGAGCCAAGCCAATTTGGCTCATTTTTTGAAGATTTCAAGCCAAAATGGGAAAAATTAAGATGGGAACTTTCAACTTAGGAATTAATTCAAAATTTTAAGCCAATTAGACATTCTGTGATTTGACCATTTCAAATCTAAGCCAATTGATTGGCTTCAACTGACATACTCTTATAGCTAGGTACATGGTTTGCAGACTGGCTGCTGGAGATATTTGGAAATTGGGATATTCTTTCCAAACAATTTTGAATTAATTCCTATATTTACATTAATTTTAGTTATTTTACTATGAACACTTCCCAGACTGTATTTCATGGTAAATACCACCGACTTGTTGGTGGAATTTTTCTCCATGATACTTCATCAATAATAATATTCTGGCAAAGTCAGTGGAATTTTAGCTATTTATTCCTATGTTACCATTAATTTTCGGTGGAAAAAGGGGTAAAATGTTGGGGGATCAGCCAAATTACTCTGCAGAATGCGTCTCTTCTCCCGCAGAGACTTTAATTTGAGAGACAGCTACTCTCTAGTCTCTGACTCTGAGCAGCAGATTCAGTCATTCGGAACCTGTGAGAACCGTTCTGTATTTGGTGCACAAAATTCTACTGACTTTTTCAAAAAGCTGAAAAAATCCACCATAAATTTCCATTGATTTGACTGATCCACCAACATTTTCCCAATTTATCCACCGAAAATTAATGGTAACATAGGAATAAATAGCTGAAAATCCACCGACTTTGCCAGAATATTATTTTCTAAAGGGAATAAAATCCACCGACATGTTGATGGAATTTTTTCCCCTCTGAAAATAATATTCAGACAAAGTTGGTGGATTTTTAGCTATTTATTCCTATGCTACCATTAATTTTTGGTGGAGAAATGGGTAAAATTTTGTTGGATCAGTCAAATTACTGGAAATTTATGGTGGATTTTTCAGCTTTTTCAAAAAGTCAGTGGGATTTTGTGCACCAAATACAGACTGAATTCAGAATCTCCAGCAGCTAAATTAATGGTAACATAGGAATTAATTCAAAATCTCCCGCAGCTAAATTAATAGTAACATAGGAATTAACTCAAAATCTCCCGCAGAGATCTCCAATTTCTATAAATTCAATCAAAAACTCCCGCAGAGAGACTTGGAAAAATGTTCCATATTCTGCAGACTGGCTTAGGCCAGTCTGCTACTGAGAGTCGGAGAGTAACTGTCTCAAATTAAAATCTCTGCGGGAAAAGAGACACATTCTGCAGACTGGGCCTAAGGGTGGGTTCCGAAGAGAACACCCAGCACTCTCACCATATTGTATTGTCCTTTACGCCGGGTACATAGAATCACCGAAACGGACCTCCACCAAAACGGACAGATTGGGGTCCAAAACGGACTGAATGGGGATCAAGCCGGATCTAATCGGGCCGAAACGGAGCTAAGTAGTTCATGAAAAACACTTAAATAGTTAGTACTATACATTGGAGAAAAATAATGATATTTAGTATGAGATATTTAACTGATAATAGCTACCTACTTATGTTGATAAAAAGAATTGCTACTTTGAATAAGTAGCCGGAAATTATTCTTCAAAAAAAAAGAATAATTTCGGGCTTATAGGATATGAGCATTCAAAGTAGCTATTGTTTTTTATGAACTACTTAGCTCCGTTTCGACCTAATTAGATCCGGCTTGATCCCAATTCGGTCCGTTTTGGACCACAATTGGTCAGTTTTGGTCCCCAATCGGTCCGTTTCGGTGATTCTATACACCGCTTTACGCCCTCCCAGTGGGTCCCACTCAAACTCCCTGCTCCAGTCTGCAAAGCATGCATGATTAGTCTCCAGATATTTAATTTTTTGGGGCAATTTGTCTCCAAAGATTTTCAAATTTCTCTCAAAAATATCAAAATTCTCTCCTCTAATTACATATAAACATAGGAATTAATTAGGAAATTGTCGCCGGATAATTCAGGAGACGAATTTCAAGGCCTCAATAGTCAACAGATAAACTTTACAACTTCATGCATCTTTTGCAGACTAGTCCCTGCTGAGGTTTACTTCATTGGGGACTAGGGTGGGTTCCGAAGAGAACGCTCGGCAACTGGTCCCTGGTTAAATTATACTTAAATATTTTAGTTTTGATTAGATATTTATTTATCTATCTAGATTATATAATTATTTTAATTAGAATATGGTTTTAAAACTTACGTAAGGTTCTTTACATAGTAGACAGTGGGTAATAATTTTAAGAGCTTGTTAAAAAAAATCTTTGAAATATAGAATATGGAAATAATCTGGAAAAAATAATATACATAACACTGGTCACTGGTAGCTATATTGTAGATCCAGGGGTCAAAGTATATATGGATATATACTAGCTATATAAGGTATACATACCGAATACCTTTTCAATTTCTTTAAAAAAAAAATAGGTGCATAGTGTATGAATGTGATGTGTTAATTGTGTGTGTTATATTTTTAGTAGTTAAATAGATTATACCTATACCTTGCTCTACACCCACCAGTCTGTATTTGGTGCACAAAATTCCACTGATTTTTTGAAAAAGCTGAAAAAATCCACCATAAATTGACTATGCCAGAATATTATTTTCAAGGGTAAAAAATTCCACCAACAAGTTGGTGGTATTTACCATGAAATACAGACTGGTGCACCCAGTTTGTATTTTGTGGTAAATTCCACATGTCGGTGGATTTTTTCCCCCATTCATAATATTCTGGCAAAGTCGGTGGATTTTTAGCTAATTATTTACCATTAATTTTTGGTGGATAAATGGGTAAAATGTTTGTGGATCACCCAAATTACTGGAAATTTATGGTGAATTTTTTCAGCTTTTTCAAAAAGTCAGTGGAATTTTGTGCACCAAATACAGACTGGTGGGTGTAGAGCAAGGAGACCTTATTTATGGTGGATTTTTTAAGCTTTATCAAAAAGTCAGTAGAATTTTGTAAACCTAATACAGACTGGCCCCTATATACATATTTGTGATGTTATATCTGAAATAAACAGCAAATGTACGTTTATAGACCCCCAAACATAACGGTCATAACCTAACCTATCGGAGAATTAATTGCTCTATATCTCAAAAATTACGAGTTTTATTAAATCATGGTATTCTTGAAAAATGGCTTTATTAACTTACTGTTAATGTCAAATTATCAAAAATTCTAAATATTTAAAAAACGTGACTCCAAAGATTTCGTCTCCAAAGATTTTCAAATTTCTCTTCAAAATGGCAATAAATCTCAAAATTCTCTTCACAAATAACATGTAAACCTAGGAATTAATTAGAAAATTGTCGCCTGATAATTCAGGAGACTAATCTCAAGGCCTCAATAGTCCTTGGATAAACTTCACTTCATGCATCTTTTGCAGACTGGTGTCAGTCGCATGTGGCGTTGACATTTTCTTCACGTATGTTACTCATGCGAGGTCAGGAGCGCCATAGCACATGGTCCTGCTCCGCTTAATTGATACCGATTTCTTTTTTCTGCATTTTAGTCAAAACTTAATTGGGAAAATCGAAAATGTTGGTGGATCAGCCAAATAATTGGTGGATTTTTTTTTAGCTTTTTGAATAAGTCGGTGGGTTATTATACACCAAATACAGAGTCGGCCAGTGGGGTTGACTTATCAACAATTCGGGTGATTTCTCCAATTTCCCAACCGAAAAATAATAGGAAATTAGAAATTTAGGAATAAATAGCTAAAAATTAACTAACTTCGCTACCTAGAATACTATTTTCTAAGTGGGGATACTATGGAATTTAAAGTACAGTCTGGACCACAGAACATTGATCAAAAAGAAGCTCAGATCGAACATGTACACATTTGTAAAAATTCAACCAATCACATTTAACAGTTTGAATGTGCAAGCTATCTCAGCTCATTATCTTTGCTGTTAGATTTGAAATTAAAAAAGGAACATTTTTTAATAGAGGGAGCCATATCTACATACCAAAATATGTACACGATTATCTATAGCCCAGCTACTACTCAATAATAAACTGCATCTTCAGATTATACAAATTGACACCATTTCAATAGCACTGTGCATTCAAAATAATGGACTATAACGGAATACTTTTGAAACGAAGCCTCTGATTGGATTCGACCTAAGAGTATTGTCTTGCCTGCTCTAATTGACTGTAGTCGAAATGACGTCACTGTAAACGGCACTCAACAGTAATATAATGGGATCTATGCTTCTTCTATTCAATGTTTTGTGGTCTGGACTCTGGAGTTACCACAGCAGCCCAGTCTGCAAAAGATGCATGAAGTTCTGATACTGAAGTTTATCCGGCAACCATTGAGGCATTGAAATCAGTCTCCTGAAATATACGGTGACAATTTTCTAATTAGTTCCTATGTTTACTTGTAATTATTGGAGAGTATATTGAGATTTTGGTCATTTTGGAGAGAAATTTGAAAACCTTAGGAAAGAAATTGCCCTAAAAATTAGATAACTGGAGACTGATTCAGATTGTGCATGCCTTGCAGACTTGACAGCAGCTGTCCACCACAAACTACTAACTACAGAGCAATGTCCCAGTCTTTATTTGGTGCACAAAAACACACTGATTTCTTCAAAAAGCTGAAAAATCCACCAACATTTTCTTCATTTAGCCACCAAAAATTAATGGTAATATATGTAGAAATATATAGCTAAAAATCCACCGACTTTGCTTCAATATTATTTTGAAAGAGGAAAAAAATTCATCCTAGATCCTACAAGTCTGTGGAATTTACCATGAAATAGAGTCTGACTCTTCAGGCAGGCATTTTCCCAATTTACTCCCTCTGAAAATTAATAGTAGCTTAGGAATAAATAGCTAAAAATTCACCGACTTTTCTAGACTATTATTTTCAAAGTGGAAATTTTATATTGCTAGTTAGTTATTTCTTAAACCCATTAATGCTGATAATTATTGTGCAGTATTTTTTATAATTTAAAATAGTTATATAGGATAGATTTAACACATTAAGTAACACATTTAAAAAATTGATTGGCATATACAAAAAATATGGCCTGGTAACTACAGTTACCAATCAGCAATAATGTAAGCAAAATAGCTATTTGATCATTTCATGCACAGAGTATTGTTAAATGAAACTGAACTATAATTAAAAGTTTTCATACCTTAGTCAAACATAATATTAGCTCATGATTAAGTATTGAATGCATTTTTTCACTAAGGATGGACAAATATAAATATATTTTAGAAATACAAGCTAAGTAGGTTCCACATTTCCGCCATCTACAATGCTTTGTTTCAGTTTTTCTGTATAATTGTTATTGTTTATTGAATTTGATTTCATCTACTAAAGACATAGAAGTTACAGGTGTTAGTCATGGTTGCTATCCTTTGGCTCTATATAAGATGTCAACATTGTAAATTCTTCACCTTTGACATTATTTGACGTTTTGTTCAAAGTTTGTAACTATGGTCTCATATTTATAATCTACCCTTATTTACCATCATCTGTGTAATGAAAATACCTGGTTATAAGACTAATAATGTCCATTTTCATGGCACTATAAACTAGTAAAATTAGAAAATCTGGCATTTGAGTTCTGCTCAAACTTCAATCTATGACCAATATTATTGTAGCTACCCAGAAATAATTAGAATAGGTATTGAAGAAAAAGAAAATTATTACGAAAAACACAATCATGCCATATTGAAATTGGCTTTGCATAAGGCTAGCTCTGTTCACACTTTAGTCAAGCAATTCGTATGTCTAGTAAAGTCGAATATGTTTCAGAATATTTTCTGCATCCCCTTCAAAACAACAATAAATATTGGAAAAAGAAAATAAAAAAGTGAACAATTAGTTGAAATTAAAATATTTCATGAAAATACAGTGTTAAAATGATTATTAACAATGGAAGTTGATTTGAAATCAATAAATACATCGAAATGAAACTTACAGAGTGAAAAAATAATTTTGTCACATATGACTACTGCTGAGCGGTAACTATAGTTACCACACTAAATATTTTGTTTCATATAATTTAGAAATATTGAGTTGAAATAATTTAGTTTACATGGCACAAAAGAAGTAGCTACCTTTGTCCCACCATATCACATTAAAATTTAAAAAATAGCATTAAAATATAATGTACAACTTACGATTTACTGGGTAGCAATCCAGATATCATGATATAAACTAGGCATCAATGAGTTTTGAAATTCAATTATAGCCATTCTAGACAACCAAACAGTATTGTACCTGTGTTGGAAATTTATTGGACTATTGAACATGATAGAACTTGCAATCCATAATTTTTATGGTTTTTATGGGACATTAATTTCTCTGGCAATTATAGTTACTGCTCGGCAGACATGGGTTAAGATGTGAACCAGTTTTGTAGGTAACTACCTAAATGTGATACACTGGTACTATTAATAAACATTTCTAAATTACTGTTCTTTTGTTTCATGGTTAATTTATTAAGATTATTCATGCACATTTCTTTTGTATGATATTGAGAACATCTTTGCTTAAATTATCTCTAAATACTCTGAAGAGATACTCAGCTGCAATGGCAAGTACTTTTGCTGGGATTGAAGATGTGGCCATAGACAACGGCAGGTTCAAGTACGTCCTCATCAAATTGCACAGCAAAGAGGAAGGTAACAGCGCAACAAAGTTCATTGTGAGAGGGTGAGTCAGAATTTTATGAAATTATTCATGATACTTGAGAGTAGAGAAATTTCTATGATTTTGATGTCTTCAAGTTTTAATGGTTCAAGTATTTAGCTATTTTAATATTATGAAATATAATATTTATTTCACTGATTTACATCTTGTCATTTTTATTTTACTATTGGATGATGTTCATAGGAATTGATTTAATCATTTTTCAGGTTTTCCTGGGCAGAATGGCATGCCGATATATACGATAAAACTTGGCCTGAGATTGAAAAGAGTCATCCATCAGTCGAATGCGAGTGTGTTGGTGGGGGCAGAATTTTACACGATTCTTCCGCCAAATCAATCAAAGTTTACGGCTACTCTCAAGGATATGGCCTAGCTGATCATGCAGAGTCTGTTAGATTGTTAAAAATTAAATATCCAGACTACAATGACATCACTTGGTCTAATGAAGGTTATTGAAACTATTTATACAAGTTAGATATATTTATATAAACATTTTACAGCCGTGATATATAGTTTATGGACTTTGGTGAACTTAAATGTCTGTGGTTTATAGGAATGAATAAAACTTTGATATTTCTATATCAATAGCTACTTATGTGCAGTTGAAACATTTATCTACTTTGCTGAAAATATTTGCTTTAACTGAAAGTTTGACTTCATAATCAACATATCCCACTAATATTGAACTGGCCAAAATAATCCCCATCCCAAATTCTTAATTAAAGATCCGCACCAAGGGTCGTCCTTTTTCTCTTCATCAAATGGTCCAGACTTGTACACATCCCCAGAGTTCGATTTAGTGTGCCACCCCCAACAGTTTTACTGTCTTAAACAATAAGATTTATCTGAAGATAACTTTGTAAAGCTCTTTAAATTGTGTATAGATCATAACACCACTCAAAACTATGCTAATAATTTGATAGATATCTGGCAAAGCATGTAACATCACTGTTCCTACTTCTATGACATTTTCAACATCAATATTGTTATCTATTAAATACATGTCATCCTGAAATGTATTTTCTAACCAAATGTGAGGAATGTGGATCAAACGAAGCATGAGCGATGATAAGCTATGGTAAATGGAAGTGATGGTGCCGTATAAAATATCAACTGCTAAAGTGAACAAGTGACGTAGAGATAACTTAGATGACATTTCTGTTAGGAAAATGGAGAGGATTTCATTGGGGCTGTAAGACTTAGTGACTGATAATTGACAAGAACTACTTGGTAGGGTATCATCCGAGGGGAAAATATCTGTAGATAATATGCTATAAAATGGAGATATGATGTGAAGGACACTTGAAAAGGATGGATAGAGCAGATTAGGAAAAATCAAATAGGAAGCTCTAGTGTGGTGGTAGAAACTTTCTATGTTTCGCATCACAAGATAAATAAGTTCATAGAAAAATATCTTGGTGTCTATATCCCCATCCAGAATTTGTTGAATACATGTGAATATTAAGGTAATTTTATAACTTGTGTGTTGAACGCTTTGGAGAATCCAACACACTTTTGATGGTATAGTAATAACCAGCACATTGTGAATGGATATGAGAATAACTTCTAAGGGCTGGACAATGCATGACTTCAAAATGAAGACAGGTGAATAAAGCACCCCGTCCAATGCCTTAAGCAACCACACCAACAGATCAAAGCTAGAAAAAATCTTCCTGAGTAGGTAGTGCAGTGGCAATTTGAAGAAGTGTAGTGCAACCTTTAAGATGTTAGGCATGGGTAATACTTTCACCTTTGGGTTTATAGGGAAGTATAGCAATTAAGATTCCTTGAAATTGGTTTAGATGCCTAAATTGTTTGTTTCACTTTGTTGATGAGCAACTTTAGACTTCACTAAATAGTTTCAACAGTCTGTATCTTTTCTCTTGGTCTTTTTTGGTGATATGTTTCAAGGATCTTCACAATCTATGGTCTTCGTGCCTTCACTACCCTCTTCAGGAAGCATCCCTTGAAAGAAGGCAACCGCACGTCTATCTCTCCTTCCTCCAACTGTGATGAGAGATATTGAATTAGGGAATTGAGAACAGTTTGCAGGTAGATACAGCTTGCTATTTCGTATATAAATTATGGTTTGATTTTAATTTTCTTTTTTATATCTAGAAATTGTTTTGAAAAATCGCATTTCTTAAATCAAATAATTGTCAAAAAAATTAGGTTAACTGTTTTTAATTAAATTGAAACGGCAATACAAAATAATGAATTAAAGTGGAATGTAAAAAGTGCAGTCATAGCTCTTTTTGTGATTGCATAGTTTTCTGGTTTGCGATATTAATTATAGTTTTTTTTTTTGTGGATAGCTCGCTAAAAAAAATTCTTAGGTCTCTACTTTATTGTAAATATTCAGGTGTGTATATTTGGTCAATAATCGCCCAAACGCTTATTTGAAATTATTATCTTATTCCACATTTAATTTGATTCTATTAGAAAATGGGCATATTTTTAGTTATTCATCCCTCATTATTATTTATAACTATGCATATGCATAAGTCTATCAAATATTTTCTTAGTTTAGATGGATTCATGACCTTATGTTCCACGAAAGAGTACATATAATTTTAAAATTCAATATGCTTTCTATAAACATATTTATGTCGGTAGTCAATATCTTTAATACAAGATTTTTATTTATCCATCATTATGCTTGCAAATGATGAATAAATAAAAACCTTGTGATGAATATACGGACTATACTACTTAAATATATTTCTACTTATAGCTAGCTTATTTAATTTCAAAATAGAGTGTACTTTGTTCTTGTACAGACATGCAGTTTTCGATTACTAGTTTGGAATTCTATGTGTGCTCACCTCATCAGACCTGTAGATGAGGTTGTAGCAGGCTGGTGCAATGCACTCCCTTATGCACCTGATGAGGGCCAGACCCTCTAATGGGAGGCAACCCACTGCCTCACTGCAAGCAGTCTCGTACTCGGTCCACTCCCTCTCCTGGAAACAACATACAATGTTAAGAGAGAAATAATCTAAATTAACTATCTAATGCATCTCAGATTCTCTAGGTACAATGTCAAGAAAGGAATTCTCTAGCTACAACGAAGCGCTTTCGTTGTAAATAATATTTATTTTCACGTTGTATGGTCTATAATCGTAACCATGACAATGTTTCATTTGTAAAACAAAAGTAGTTGATGGGGAGCGCATCTTTGGTTACTGAATTTTGATGGTACAGGCAGGCTTCGCTTTAAGTACACCTCACTTTAGTAAAAGTGGTTCTTATTTCGAGTCATGATTCGAAATAAAAACTGTTCCTAGACATAGAAAACGGAGACAATTTTCTGTGATTATTTTACAGTAACTAAAAAAACATCAGAATTATAATCCAGATGAGGTTATTAGAAGCAATTGGTTCAGAAATTCAACTTGTCTCTCCCATCTTAGGGTAAGTTCCGTGTTATCGCACGGTTCCATATTTTCGAACACGTAAAAATCTTTATATAATAATCATTATTTAACTTTTATTTCAATTGGTATCCATGATACCAATTAGAATAGGAGTTGAATAATAATTATAATATTTTCTTTTCTGACGTGACCGAAATTATAGAACCAACCAATAACTTGGAACTTAGTACCCTACTACCAAAAATATTTCAGAGCATAAAATTGCGGTTTGTTAAATGTAGTACAATAATTATATGTCTAAGTATCTATTTATTACTCAACTATACTGAGTGAGAGTTAAGCGATGGATGGATTTTAAAACATTTAGTAAATGCACGACTTTAAACTTTTTCATCACAGTCACTAACAATGAAGACTGTATATTATTAATAATAGTCTTGCATACGTTTTACTCTAATTATAAATTTTCTTTCTATAACTCATAGAAAAAGAAGGAGTGACAATTATAAATTTCTTGTTACTTTTATTCACTTTAGTTACCGTTTGGTAACTAAAGTGAATCGTGATTTGGTAGCTAAAGCGGGGGATGCCTGTATATCAACTGAGTTTATTATTAAGTTATTACTCGAGTAATAATGATTAATTAGATGGATGTATTATAGTTTTCATTATATGGCTTTACATTGTGTAATCTCGGGTAAAGGAAATATTCGGAATAGTTACCGTAGATTTTTAAAAGTTTAGATTCATTGGTAATTCAGTACAATCCTCTGTAATTAAATCCTGTATAGTGAATATACTGTACTGAGTAAGGAAGTAGCCTCTATAGTGAAACAATTTATTTAGTCTGCCATTAAATAGTCATTAGATTTTAGAAAACTGATGACTATTCATGGCACACTAAAGAAAATTTGTTCACTATACGGTATTTCATTATAGAGGAGTTTTACTGATATAATCAACCTGAGCCTTGGGAGTATCTGACGCGTTCGGTGAATAACAGGCCTAAGCAACAAAGCTTCAAAATATAGTTTACATGGAAAATATATCCCTGTAATTAAAAAAGAATTATTTTCATTGATTTGATGCAGAGGTAAAACATACGAGTACTTTAAGGGCAATGTCACACGAGTGCTTTTGACTCTGAGGAAATTATTGTTAAACCCATTTCATATGTATCTATGTTACGCGACGCCTTTGGAGCATTAAAAACGTTTGTGTGACAGGGCCTTAATCGTCCGTTATATGTACAAGTGGTGAGTACGTGGCCAAAATAATATCGCGTCTTGCAGGACGCTAAAATCCTTATTTTTGGGTCACGTGACTGGCAATCTAGCGTCAGTTTAATGGAGAAATGATATAACTGAAACAAAATAAGGTTTCACACCGTCTTCCTTAGCGTCCTGCAATCGCTGCAACACTTTCTCTCTCTAGAGTAGTTTATTATAACTCTATGGTTATATATTGGTAAACCTCCAAAGAATATATCTATAAACTTTGGATGTTTCTTCAGAGCAATTTAAAAATGTGGCTTAGAGCCTTAATCTACTGAACGCGTTATAGCTACTACAGCAGACCTCATCTATAGTGAATGCACAGTCCTGAGTAAAGAACTACCTTGTATAATGAACAAATTTTCTTTAGTCTGCCATGAATGGCCATTCGTTTTTGAAAATATTCAGGCTAAAGAAAAATTTGTTCGTTATACGGGGTACTTCTCTTACTCAGGATTCACTATAGAAAAGTTCTGCTCTACTAACAAATATTTATATTTTATCCGTGCAATTTAATGGATATAAAGTATCAGTGCTAACTGATATCTCTCATTAAGGGCCGTACACACGCAGGGTTTTTTAAGTCTTTCCACCAGACTTTTTGCTAAGCTCCTCCTACTTTTTCAACATTAATATAAGAAAAAACTGTATAAATATTAGTTAGTATCCATGATATCTGCAGGTATCACGGATACTAACTAATATTTATACGATTTATACAGTTTTTTCTTATATTAATGTTGAAAAAGTAGGAGGAGCTTAGCAAAAAGTCTGGTGGAAAGACTTAAAAACCCTGCGTGTGTACGGCCCTTTAGTCTGCTATCTGCAAAATACGAACATTACCTAACCTTTTAACAATTTATTTTTTACTTCAAAGAAACTTTGGATGAAGTCTGCAATTTGAACTTATTTTGCAGAACTGTTCTTAAATTGATGTTGGGTAAGTTCCGAGTTATCGAATTAGTCAACATTTTCGATCATATAAAAACGAATGACTTATTAAATTATATTATCTTATATGATAGAAAATGTGTACGTGTTCGATAACTCAGAACATACCCTATCTATGCTAGTTTTCTAACTCACATTGACTGCAGTTTCTTTGTATGGAAATTTAGGAAATTCATAAGTGACGGAGGTTGGTTTGACTCCCCTTTCCGCCGCTTTTGTGGTGGCGCTGCAAACCGTCAAATAAACCACTAGCAAACCTGTGGTTTTGGCGCACCACTCCCTCATCTCTAGCACTTCATCACCATCTTTGGTGTGATGAAAAGTGGTGATAGGAGCTACTCCAAACTGTGTGTGCTGTTCCCGTGGACTCTCAGTCAATACTGGATATGAGAGACTGGAGTGAAGGTGGTGAAAACAGTGCACTTCATGACGTCATTAAAACACACATTTAAAACTCTTTATGTGACCATTTCAAACTATATATAACAATAAATATTTTTATTCAATTTAGTCCTGTTAGTAATTAATTAAGCAAATTTAAAAACTATCCCGTGTAATTACTCAATAAAATGGATATTTGAAGGTTTGTGTTAGTGACGTCACATGAGCTATTGTCTCTACTATAGTTTCACTGAAGAGAATATAGGTATGCAGACACACTATAAATAGACACAATAGAAACCTATAAAGTGAAGAAAAGAGAAGTCTGGAGTGAGGGGAAGTTACGAATTATCGGTCAGTTTCACATCTTTGGTCGTATTAGAAAAAAAACATATAATGATTATTATTCAATTTTTATTGGTAGCCTATTTTGATAGCTTCAAGAAATAAAATTATAATTATTATTCAATTATATTTGTATCTATCATACCTGCAGGTATCATGGATACCCATATTAATAATAATTACTATATTGTTTTTCTTTACTGTTACGGTCCGATATTTTTCGTGATTTATTTTTGCGGTCCGAAGTATTTGTACCTACGTCTGAATTTTTTTCATTATTATCTTCACAAATTTGCGGAAGGTTAAATTTTACCCTGCATTTATTTATTTATCATCTTGTTATTCGCTTGACTGAAAAAGTGTTCAGCCAAATTGCCTGAAATTTAGTGAAACGATTGGTCAATGTCCAGTGACCTGCTGATAGAATTTTGGGAGCGACCCGGTCAAAGATCAAGGTCGTTTATAACTCAAAAAGTATTGAACCATATTGCATGAAACTTGGTGGGACGATTGGTCATTATCCAATTACCAGTTTATTAGATTTTGGAAGAGAACGGGTTAAAGTGGTGGCGAAAGTATGCGCTATACTGAGTGATCGTTTTCTAGTTTAATTCTATTTCAGGTTATACAGGGTGTCCACAAACAAATGTATTATGAACATTTTTACATGTTCATAATCTAGTACGAGAATATGCATAATATTGTTACCATAGATACGTAATACTATAAATAATGTTTGATAAATTATACATAATAGTTGATATTTTCAATGACAGTGTATCCATTTTTGGTGGACACACTATATGTAAAATCATATGTCACTTTTTCCACCATTATTTTGTCTCCTGGAAAATCATTCAGTTTCATCCACTCTAATACATCTTGCGTATTTTCTTTTGAAATAAATAAGGGAATAAACTAGATGTAGCGCATACTTTCGCCGCCGCTTTGACCCGTTCTCTGCCAAAATCTAATAAACTGGTAACTGGATAATGACCAATCGTCCCACCAAGTTTCATGCAATATGGTTCAATACTTTTTGAGTTATAAATAACTTTGAACTTGATCTTTGACTGTATCAATCCCCAAATTCTACCAGCAGGTCACTGGACACTGACCAATTGTCCCACCAAATTTCAGACAATTTGGTAAATACTTTTTGAGTTAGGCGAATAACAAGATGATAAATGAATAAATAATTGCTGGCTAAAATATAACCTTCCGTCAACAGGTTAGGTAATAAATCCTTATTCAAATTTATAATATTTTTAAATATATGTAAATGATGTATACGCCGGTAAAACATGAATATCACGACGAGTTGTCCTAGCGGCGAGTGGTCCACATGGCGAATTGTCCGCGGCTGTCCTAGAACCATTTCTGATACAACAGAACAAGAGATTAGCATCTAAATGTGTTATAAGGGGCTTGCTAATATATTCCTTATCATGTTTATCAATTGAACTACGGCACTTTTATGAATTTAAAATAAAGTGAATATAAAGCACATTTTTCAAGAGAATATAAAGCATATTTCAAAGATATTGTTCTTGTTCTTAACATAGAGAAGGCTTAAATGATTTTTCAAAAGTACAGTGAAACTCCTGAAATATGAAGTGTTGGTTTATTCATAACTCAAAGCCACTTCATAACTCTGGTGCCCTAGAAATTTTTCTAAGATTAAAATCATAGAAATTATGGTCATTGAGGGGTAACTATGACAAAATTCTTGACATAATCATTTTCTATAATTTAAACATGGAAATCTACTTCATAACTCAGATGCATTTTTTATTCAAGTCACACATTACAAGATCGAGTGCTTCATAACTCAAGACTTCACAAGTAAGGAGTTTCACTCTAAATCATGTTACAGATTGAGAGTTAATTTAAACATATGATGAGTAATGATTTTATTTGAATGAATATTTCAAAACACTGTGAGAAATCATTAATTTAAATAACAAAAAATTTAAGTTTCGTATACCGAAGAAGATCAGAATACGAGATAATTTAAAAACAATGTACAAATATCTCCTTCAATAATTGTATAGCAAAGTGCATCTATAATATGCACTTTAAATATGCAGTACTAGTAAGAAATTAAATGATCCAACTTGAATGAAGTTGAAAAGAGTTTTTAGAATTCATTTCGATGTATGTTATTGAAGCTTCCTCAATATTTATGATGAAAACTGAGAAAAAAAAAATCGGCTGAAATTTAATAGGTAACAAATAAATACAATGGTTAAACAAATATAGAAACTTTAATGTTAAAACTTAAAAAGTATAAATGAAATTGGTCTTTCGGATAAATATTGACTTCTTATCCTAAAATCAGCACAATTATTTAAACCTAAAAAGATAACATTTCATAATCCTTTTCAATTAAATGAATACTACATTCGTGCTATTTTGACGTCACAGTTTTTGACATAAAATAATTGATTTACTTATTTGGTCCTGACAGCTTTAGATTTTCTGATGTTATATAATTGCTGTAGAAAATCGAAGAATTCTGCAAAGACTGATGTTCCAATCGACCATGTGAATTCTGCAAACCTTTATTTGTCGGGAAAATGGTCAAATAGTACATTTATTTTGTTTGTAAGACACTAATTTAACTGCAGGTTGAAATAATTTGCTCTCCTCTCCTTTCTTAGATTTTAAGTCCCCTTTAATTGCGAGTGGCATGAAGAGCCACAGAATGGGGCATATGAGCTGGATGCCTGCGCATGCGCAAATACTCAGGAAATAGTCCTCAGTCATGTCACGCAGGAAACCTGTCCATTTGAAGAAAAAAGATTATATTACTAATCTAGAAAACTGACAAGATTACGAGTTACAAGTCTTTAAAATTGTTAGTTGACTGAATTTCATCTTCAACATCCCGTCATTTAATAATAGGTGTACGTTGCTATTGCTCATGGAAAATCTATCAAACACATCGAAAAATAAGTTATTGTATAATTCCATACGAAAGTGACAATCTATAGAGCGGGCCATTCACGATCAGTTTTGCCCGAAAGAATTCTTTCAGGTTTCGTTAAACTGATCGTGAATGGGGGTATTTGTGGCTTGTCAGTCTGACTGTGACTTGGCCGGATGAGAATCAGGTGATGCTTGATTTTTGAGATGGGGCTTAAGTGCTCTGAAGGGAAAACTGGCCGTGAATGGTGAGCGATCAGTGTTAGCCGCATGTTGACCCTGATTTAGCACTGAAAGACTTTGATTTAGTGTTAATGGTTTCTTTAAAGTGAAATGCGCCGCAACAAGCCAAAATCCCATGAACCCTAACTCATTATCACAAATAGAGGAGGCCATTTCTATGTTCTGAACGGGTGTTGGTACTTGAACGGGTGTCTCGTACTTTAAATATTCGTGAAGTGTGCAGTACCATCAATTTTGAGAGATTCAAAACAATCTTAATTTATTCATATATATAAAGATGAAAAAGATGTCCGGAGAAGCTTATGTCCATACCCCGCCTTGAAAACCACGTTCCATCAGTAACCTGCACTGATGGAAGCACTGGTTGTTAGTGGACGTCCTCATTCAGCGCCTGAAAGAATTTCTTGATGCCTGACTGACCGTGAATGGCCCGCTTAAGTCTTTTGATAAATTTAGTATATACGAATAATTTCATGAGTAAATTTAATTACAATTAAAGTAACTAATTTGGTATAAATATATTGTGCTTAGATATCACAACCTATGGTTGACAAAAATCATGAAATTTGTTGTCAAAGTGTTGGATAGTGTGAACGGGACATAGGCATTTTAATAATTATAAAATGAATACATTTGCTTTTTAATGACAGATAGACTTCGATATTTTTAATGAATCTTTATATTCTGAAGATTAGAAATGTATTCTCAGAACTTTTTAATTATTAGGTGGATTTGGCTGATTGATTTAAGATATATATTTTGCTTATATAGACATCCTTGTCATCGCCCAGTTATGTAGTTTAGTTGTATCCGATAGTTTGTTGTACTGGTACACATATATTCTCTTCACTGTCAATTTTCCGAACCAGTGTCTTTAAATACATACTTAGACGATACATGAAAAAAATGCAGTCATTTAAAAAAGGTCTTTACTATATTTGTTTAGTTAATATAGAAGTGGCGGGGTGATAACTGGAAAGTATCTAAAATATTTTCAGAAGCGGTTGAAGACAAAAATAGAGGAAAGGTTCTATCAAACATCTGTGAGAAAACAAACTAAGTAGTTGATAGATTCTTTATCCGATATGATTCAGGAAATTTTTCGAAATCTTAGATAAACTCTTTTACCTACTTTTTCTTCAGTTACCTATCATAATTCCCAACACAATGGCTGCAATTCCAGTTATATATCCATTAGTTCCCAGGGCTGCCACGTAGGACTCTGTGCCCATTAACTCCACGAGTAGCTCCATCTTGAGACAGTTCATGGTGCCTACTCCAGTGCCCCACACGAACATTGTTATGTACATGTTTGTTTCATCCATGACTTGAGACATGCCTGGAATCATAATAAATTTTTCAAACTACTAAATTTACTAGTCCATCAAGAATTATATAATATATTCTATGGGGATCTTGGAATGATTGAAATTCTATATCACGTCCCTGAATCGATTTTTAAATTATGATTTTATTGTTTAAAAAAATCCCTTTTCAGTCGACGAAATGTAGTTTATCCTACTGTTTTAAATTCTTGGTTTGAACAAAATATTTTCATCAATCGAATTCATTCTCTATTCTAAAACACAGAATAAATTGTAGAGGTATCTGAAAATATAAACTAATAAAGGAAACTGACTGGTTGAAATTTTTTTTACCTACCGAATTTAATGATTTACATGGGTGAACAATAAATATCTCAAAGGACTCGTGGACAATTAATGGCAGTTTATTTCAGATCTGACAAAATTTCACGGATTAAAAAAAAAACAGTTTTCAAGAATAATAAAATGTAATGCTTCGTTATCGAGATATTGATACCCTGATTCTAGGGTAATTATTGACATACATAGGGAAATTCACATAAAACAAACATTGTTTCACGAAAACCTAAATTATAAAAACTGTTTGTAGTTTTCAAGATGCTGATTTTTAAAGTCTTAAAAGAACTCTTGCCTATAGATATCTCTAGATATTCACTGTACTTACGTTCCTAATAGATGTTATTGGTGAAAAATTAATTAATAATTATAACAACATACTAGGTACAGAGATCGCTTATGTTTAATTTTCCACAAATATATCAAAAAATTACTATAGAATCTGGGTATCAATGTCTCAATAACGCAGGTAAAATATGACGTTACATGTTTCGTTTGTGACCCAGCAGCTCATAATAACTCGTATTTGCTTGTCAATATTGCGAAGTATTAAGACTATTTATAAGTGTTTCGTGTGACAAATGGTGAAAATAGCGATTGGACCTAGAATGTAAAAACAGGCATTCCTCTCTTTAATTACCAACTCACGACTCAGTTTAATTATCAAACGGTAACTAAAGCGAGGAAAAGTAACAAGAAATTTATAATTATCACTCCTTGATTATATATCTCATTTTCTATGAGTTATGATGAAAGGAAATTTGTTTTAGAGTTAGAGTATACTGTATAAGCCTATTAATAAACAGTGTTCAAAGTTGTGAACTTATTAAAGGTTTTAAAATCCAACCATAGCTTAGCTCTAACTCAGTATAGGTGAGTAATTAATAGATACTTTGATTTCTATAATTATTGTGTTACATTGAACAAACAGCAATTTTATGCTCTATGAAATATTTCCAAGTTATTGTTAGGTTCTACATTTTCGAGCACATCAGAAAAGAAAATATAATAATTATTATTTAAACTTCTATTCTAATTGGTATCATGACTACCAATTGAAATAAAAGTTAAATAATGATTATTATTTAAGATATTTTTACGTGTTCGAAAATATGAAACCATGTGATAACACGGAACTTACCCTAAATTGGGACATGTTGAATTTCTGAACCAATTGCTTCTAATAACCTCGTCTGGATTATAATTTTTATGTTTTTGATAGTTACCGTGAAATAATCATCAAAAACTGTCTCCGTTATATGTCTACGAACGGTACTTATTTCGAGACATGACTCGGAAAGGGGACAGTCCCAGCCATTTTCTGTTTTTTGATCCAAATATTTTTTTTATTCACTCAGGTAGGTGAAATATCACAACGCTAACTAACTCCCAAAACAGTGGAGGGGGGTTTGAAGAGAAGGGTTAGGTAGTAAAAATCGATAAACTAGTGGATTTTAATTGTTTGTTCCTGCTCTTGTTTTTATGTTGAACTTTACCACAGTGAGTCAGGTGGCGCTTGATGACAACCCAACCTTCGAGTGGCTAATACCGGGCTTGCCTGGCCTGAAAGGATTTAATGGCAAACACAAAAACAATTTTCTTGTGTTTTCATCTTTTTTAGTTATATTTCATTATTATTGCTCTCCTGAATAATTGCAAATAATGTATATTTCGTATTCATTTTTGATATTTTCCAAAAAAGTTTGAAAGTTACCGCATTGCAGTTCTTTGCATTCGATGATCCTATGAATTCTCTACAATATGTTGCAAATATATTTTTGATTTTATCCTTCAATTTTTGAAAATACATTGTTAAAAACAAAATGTTGAAAAAGTAAAATTTTCGAAATTTCTAAAAATTTCGATAAATAAATTCTAAAATCAAAATTTTGTTTGCTACATGTTGTAGAGCATTCATAGAAGCATCAGTATTCAATATGACATACCTATTATTCACGATGTTTCGACAGCAGAAATGGGAATTTTCAACAGGTAATTCAAACTGAACGTTAAAGGTTTTTGTTTTTATTCCTGATGATGAGCAAATGTTTTAGTATTCGCAAGCTCGTTTGCTAAAAATACCTTACAGTTGAGTTTGAATTACCTCTTTGAAAATGTGAAAATTCCGTTGAGTATTAATCTTTTCAATCAGAACGGGAATGACCATAAAGTTGATGAGTGACACAACAGAATTTTAGATGGGAACTTTAAATCTAAACTAAGAAACTCTTTAATTCCAGATATATAAAAGATCACTATTGTTTCCCTCTTCTCATGTTGATATGTTGAGATTATCCAAACTTAACTTACTAAAACAAGCAGTTGCTGCAACAAAAGTCATAGTGATGAAGACTTTGACTGTCGGAAACCATTTCTTGTCAACCAATATGGATATCACTATTCTAGTTAGAGTGCTGGATATTGCCGAAATCGAGAGACTCAAAACTACAACCTGATGAGTTTGACCATGTGATATCAGAGCAAAAGGAACAATTACGTAAAAATTGAGGAATCCTGTCATAAAAAATCCATGGCTAATGGAGTAAATCATTACACGTCTTGATTTGAAATTACTCAAAACATTCTCGAAGTTTTTCTTTACTTCAGGGAAAAATTGGGATTTTTCAGGAGTTTCCCGCTCGTTTTGTGGTGCTGTGAGTGCCGCAGCAACTACAGTGTTCAGGATGATGCCACTTTCTATAAGAATAGCTCCTCGGAAAGAATAACGATACATAAGATACTTGATAAGAGGAGGCTGAATTATTTGAGCAACAGATATGGACAACGCTTGTATTGCAAAGGCTCTTCCACGTAGTCTGACGAAGTATTTAGGTATTATCATGTAGGCGATATTTTGAGTTGATGACGCGAAAGTACCTAGAAACAGAGTAAGTTTTTTTATAAATTAATTATTATTCAATTACAATTATGAGTAATTAACATTATTAGTGATCTCCTTAACAATTATAAACCTATAACTTCACCACATCATTATTTCAAATATCATGCACGAACAACTTGCCTAGTCCCACTCCATAGAAGAGTAATAGATATGCACCACTGTTGAAGAAAACTATCATGAAGAAACATAAGCTCATCATCAGAGTGCAGATTATAGAAACTTTCCTCCATCCGAAGTAGTTACAAATTGGACCAATGAAAGTAGGTGTCACCCCTTCAAATTGAACAGAAGAAATAGAATAGGTAGCTTAAGAAAATATGATTCAACCTTTGTATTATGACTCATAGTTATTTTAGTAGAGGTTAACGTGTATTTAACAGCTAAAGACCATGTCATTGACGTCAAAAATAAAATTAATAAATGAGACTTTAATTTTTATTCATAAAACTGGTATGCATTTTCTTTAGAAATATCTCGTGCAAAAATAGATGAAATTTATTCATACAATTTCTTGATAACGGAATTTTGAGTCGTTGAAAGAAAGTTAGATATCAATAAAACGAAAAGACTTTTTAATAAACGCTATACAAATGTCCTCACCAGATATCAGTGTTAGAGTGTTGACAATGACACTCGTTACAGTTGATGGAATTTGCAATTCTGTGATGTGATGCGAAAACCTGATTCCGAATCCGCTTACGAAACTTCCAGATATCATCTGTATTGGGAAGCATATTAATTAATTCATTTCACACCTTTTGTATTGCGAATACAATTTCTCAATTGGTTTCTGGAGGCGGAGATGTGATTAAATTTTATTTTAAATCAATAAAATAGCTTCACCTGTTTAGATGTACAAAGTAGAGATTTCCTTTTGAGACTAATGGGATGTAGCAATACATCAAATTTGATTCACTGAATGATCAAACTTTTAGAAAACGTTCTAAAAAGGACATCAGTACTTAAAAAAATACAAGAGAATTATGAAAATCCCACCGTGTTGTAAAAACAGACTCCAAGAATGACCCATGACCAGCCTCTATCACATGCAGACATCCGTAAGTTTGCTCACATTTTCCTTGGACTCCAGACTCTGGTTGCATAAAGAGTTGAGCATTTGTATTAGTTATTAAGAAATATCTGCTTACAAAGTGAATCTTACATTTTTTTATAAAACATCTTGTATGTTAATCTACAGTTCACATATTCTGCAACTGTTGGGTAATAATGGAGTTCTCGGACACTAAAGATATTCTTCGCTATTTTTTGATGGTAATAAACTAGTCCGGTGAAGAAAGGGTTCGAGTCACTCTTAGAAATACTTCAGGAGTAACATCCAAAGTCTTTAGACAGATTTTTGTAGGCTTACTGAGATATGACGGACGATTAAATTACATTTTACCAATCTTTGCATAAAATATTGATGAAACAATGGAAATACTTAGAATTTTATTTTAATCTAATGCATGTATTCACATCCATTTTGCATTTAACTAGTAATAATAAAAATAGTGTATGTTACATTTGTTTCAACTATTTGGAAAGGAATTTGTTCGGATTCTAATTAATATTTTGTATGGATATAGAAGAAATTTCAATGATAATTTTTCCATGAAAAACTTCATTTTCAAGCTTTAATTGTGGCTTAGGCCCTTCCTCAACCGATGCCGTTTGTATATAATTTAAACTATCGAATCATTTGAATATAAAATATAGTTACGTTTTCTATCTCTAATTTATATATTATGATGCTATAAATGGATTGAACATAAATTATTTATTTAAGTATTCAGGTTAGTGCAACATACATCATAACCTATGTACATAACCACACATCTGTTTTGATTACTCTGACGATTATTTCACGATTACTAGTCCGTATTAAATGAAGGTACTCCTTGCAATGCTCTATGATATTTATTTTGAAATGAATAAATAATGTATTTATGTCTATAAATCAGTAATAGTGTATGTAATCTTCAACCATTTCTTTAAGAAAATATATTTTTAAGACATTGCTATAGAATACTAAAAAGGAATACAATTTGATACATTGATATTTAGGAATCTATATGATATAATACGCTAGATCTATATATAGGTGTCTGTGTGGGTCTAGGAAAATATTCCACTGAGGAAAGTTCCACTTGGAAAATTCCACTACGGAAATTTCCACCGAAGAAAATTCCACTGAGGAAGATTCCACTGAGGAAAGTTCCACTCGGAAAATTCCACTGAGGAAAATTCCACTAAACAAAATCCAATATTAAATTGTATTTATTATTTTTTATTATAAATTGTAATTGTATTATAAATTGTAGTTGTATTATAAATTGTAATTGTATTATTAATTGTAATTATATTATAAATTGTAATTATATAATAAATTATATTATACTTATTGTAATTTGTATTTGTTTGTAATCGTATTTAGTTGTAAATGTAATTATTTATTTGTGATTGTAATTATTTATTATAAGTTGTATTTATTATTTTCAAAAAACAATACTGGTCTGTCCAAATGGCTAAATGACAGTCCAAAAAATAGATCTGTTCCTGTAACTTGATTGCTAGGATACGTTGCCTTCATTCAAATAAATATCTAGGTATGTTCAGAGATGGGCGAAAAGTACATCGAAAGTACTTAAGTACTAAGTACAAGTACTCGTAAATCAATGTACTTGAAGTAGTTGCCCAAGTACTCAAATTAAAAGTACTTTCAAAGTACAAGTACCAAGTACTTTTTAAAGTACTTAGAAGTACCAAGTACATATTTACAATACAATTTAAAAAAAAAAAAAAAATTATACTGTTAACTCTGATAGTACATCATCACAGTGACTCTTTTATCTGATAGTACATCATCATAGTGACTCTTTTCTCTGATAGTACATCATCAAAGTGACTCTTTTCTCTGATAGTACACCATCGCAGCTACTCTTTTCTCTGATAGTACATCATCACAGTGACTCTTTTCTCTGAGAGTACATCATCACAGCGACTCTTTTCTCTGAGAGTACATCATCACAGCGACTCTTTTCTCTGGTGGTACTTCATCACAGTGACTCTTTTCTCTGATAGTACATCATCAAAGTGACTCTTTTCTCTGATAGTACATCATCACAGTGACTCTTTTCTCTGATAGTACATCATCACAGTGACTCTTTTCTCTGATAGTTCATCATCACAGTGACTTTTCTCTGATAGTACATCATCACAGTGACTCTTTTCTCTGATAGTACATCATCACAGTGACTCTTTTCTCTGATAGTACATCATCAAAGTGACTCTTTTCTCTGATAGTACACCATAACAGTGACTCTTTTCAATATACGCGTTTGGCAAATATTGGTTGCGATATTTCGTATCATAAAATAATTATAGGCATTGTACTTCAATTGGGCAACAAAGCTCGTGTGCATGATCGTAATTCAGAATACCTATATAAAATGTCATCTTCACATAAAATTATACAATGTCATAGTTGCGATTCTACTGTTTGACAAACAATTTTCCAACATGTTGGACCTCTTCTGGCTCTTCAAACTCTAGGTTTTATTGTTTGACAACACTAAAATCCAACAGTTTTTATCCAGTTTGTTAGTGTGTACGGTGCTGTAAATACATTTCTTGATGGGAAAAAGATTCAATTTACAGATATTATAGAACGAATCTATTAGAATCTCTTGAATCCAATTGGCAACATCTAGCAACTGTAGCGACATCGTCGTAAGTTTGACTGTCATTTTATTTTAAAGGAAAAAAATGTACTTTATGAGGTACTTTTTACTTGGAAAGTAACAAGTACTTGTAAAAAGTACTTCTAAGTAATTTTTCATAGTACTTTTTAGTAAGTACTTCAAGTAGTACTTGAAGTACTTACTTGGTACTTCGTACTTTCAATTGGTACTTGGGAAGTCAATCCCGCCCATCTCTGGGTATGTTCAATGTTTATCTAGCAGAGTGTAGGAAAATGTCTTGAGCTAATGTATTACTTTATCTTAACCAATAAGGCTGTGGGAATTTGAATTATAATTGTGTGAAGCAACTTCTATTCCTACATTAGTTTATCTGTGTTTTATCAAAAATATACTTGTACTGCTTTTTATAATTTTTACAGCAAGACCTCGAAGTAGACCAGAGTTACGTTCCACTTTCGTATCGAATAACATATATCTTTATTTGTCTCTACTTAAAACTCAAACTTACATTCCAAACTGTAATCAAATTTACGGAACAAGAAACTAAATAAATTGTGTTACTTTTTTTAAGTAGAATTATTTTCATCTCAAGTGGAATGCATTTTCCTTAGGTGTTGCACAAAGAAAATGTACATTAAGAAAATTTATACATATAATGATATTCACTTACATTTTATTAAACCACTTAGAAAGAAACACTGAAATGAATATCACAAAAAGGTTATGTAATGTGAACATTTTAATTTCTAAAATATTGTTTTAGAATATAAGCATTAAAATGTATATATTTATTTATATTCATTGGAATTTTCCGCAGTGCAATCTTCCTTAGTGGAATCTTCCTAGCGCAATGTTTCCAGTGGAATTTTCTAGAACAGATATTTCATATAATTTATGTAAATATACTTCGCCTCAGTTAAAATTTATAAAGGATATTATAATATTTTTCTCCAATGAATGATACAAATATCGACGATGTTTTTTTATAACTATGGGTAGTTATTTGCATTTCAGTATTAACTAATGTAAACATGTAAGTTACATGATTACTTGCTTTTTGAATTTCAAAAACAACTATAAACATCATGCATTATAGATTGGTAATGATTATAGCTATCTAATAAAATATACAATATTTAAAAAAATATAACAGAAGTCTATTATAGCTATCTAATTTAATGAAAACTATTTTAAAATCAAAATATAATAGTATGATTATATATTATATATATATATATATATATATGGATATAGCTAATTATGGATCTTTCCCATTTGACGACTCCCACCAAATTTAATTTAAATTTTATTTTTATATGTCTTTTTGTCCATAGAATCCGAGAATTATAACAGTTTTTCGTAGAAACTAATACTTTTTGAGATATGAGGGTTTAATTTATTTCCTATGTATTACTGAAGGATTGAGAACTTTGAAAATACTCGTGTTTTCATTGAAATTACTCAAGCATTATAGATTTTTAATATGAAACTGTAATGTAGTTTGTTGTATCCGCTAGTTTGTTGTACTGCACACTTCATGATTGAATAATGACCTGGCAGGGAGGCTCGGGGGGTGGCACGCCCCCCGAAATACATATAACGAATACTTCCAGTTTCCGGGATATTTTCCATTTATTACTTCAATACTGATATATATGTGTAAAGGGGGGCGTGCCGCCCCCCATACCCCCCTGCCAGGTCAATAATAAAACACGAAGTGTGCAGTACAACAAACTAGAAGATACAATAAACTGTACTACGGCTATCTTTGACCAAAAAGCGTTTTCAAAGTTTTTTCAAAGTTCTCAATCCTTCGGTAATACATAGGAAATAAATAACTTTAAACCCTCATATCTCAACAAGTATTAGTTTCTATAAAAAAGGTTAAGATTTTCGTATTCTATGGACAAAAGTACATAAGAAAAAATAATTTAAATATAATTTGGTGGGGGTCGTTAAATGGGAAAGATCCCTAATTATTTCTGAATGCTGATATAGCATTTAGCTAGTTTTACGAGGAAGATTTAAAGACATCTTGTTAACTTCATTGTATTGAACACAACTCGTAAAAAAGGATTTCACAATCTTTTAGAATACATATACAAGTGACAAACTGCAACAAATAGAAAAGACACATATAACGTATGCATGATGGAACGTTCTGAGTTCCAGATCGTTCACAAAAATTAAACTTATCTAATAAACCAAATATACAGGGTGGCGCAAAAAAAGGAAACCCCTTTTCAATTTAGTTTATTTTAAAAACTATCAAAGCTAGAAATTTTCTAACAACACAGTTATATTCGTCTCATTTTTTTTTTTTTGCATATATCTTGATAATCTGTTAAAAGTTACGACAAAAACTAAACATCCTGCAGCGAATTAAAAAAATGGAAATAAAAAGGGCTTGCGCGAGGATGAAAAAAGAAAAGAAAAGACAAAAAATTCCTAATTGGTATAATTTATTTTCATATGGACATGGTAGTAGGAAGTAAAAATTAAATCCTACTATTTTTCATTCATTTACCGGTTTGGTTATTTACTGTTCCATTCATGTAAATACATCTTCATCACCATTCTCAAAGTATTCTACAAAACGTGCATTTCTTTGCAGAAACAATTTGGCAAAATTTAGACGGTGCGGTAAATCAGTTCTGAGAGTCCGAGGCTTATATGCATCTTAAAAGGATGATATCTAAAATCGTGTTTAACAATTCAGTTAAATGTGTCTTAAGTGATGTCTAATCCGTTCCTGCCGATAGATATTTTTGTATTCTCAATAAGCTGTTCATAAACAATATTAATGTGTTCATTCTTTTCACATGCAAGTTAATAGCTTTTTGTTCAAATTTAAAGTGGTTTCTTCAGTTTTGAACTTATTAACATTAGTAAATACTGTTTTATAATTGGTGGAAATCTTTCCTGAAATCGTTGTTCAAAATGAAATTTAACTTGTTTAAAGCTTCCAGTGTTTAAAAAAATTGTCACAACAAAAACTATTTGTTATTTTGAAAGCTGCATTTTGAGAGTTTCGAATAGGAGATACAAATTAACGGGGAAATGATTTTATAAAGATATCAATTTTATCTAAAAAGCCAACTTCAAATGGTAATTAATTTTTTCCTCTTATTTGTTACAAAAAACAGAGGAATTTAATGTTTTTAAAACCACTTAAAATTAATTATACATATTATGAATCTTTTTCGCATATTTCGCCCTCGCGCAAGCCCTTTTTATTTCCATTTTTTTAATTCGCTTCAGGATGTTTAATTTTTGTCGTAACTTTTAACAGATTATCAAGATAGATGCAAAAAAAGTAGACGAATAAAACTGTGTTTTTAAAAAATGTCTATCTTTGATAGTTTGTAAAACAAACCAATTGTAAAATGGGTTTCCTTTTTTTTTGCGCCATCCCTATATAGAATGGAAAAAAGCTAAATGAGAGAAAATACAAAATACTTAGAAGAAGTAGTCGAGCATAAGGTTAACTTTCAACAAATCTTTACGAATACCTAATAGTTACAAATTACAGAAAAGTTTACAATAATTAGAAGGAAATTAAAGAACGTTAACTGAAAGGTAAGATTAGTTCAAAAACGGATCAGTATATTTACTCTTTAAAACTAGGTACTTTATTATAGTGAAAGAAATGTAAATATTATATTTTAGTTGAAAAGAAATAAACAAGAATGATAGGAAACGATAATGGTTAAAATGTACGGCACCTGACGTACGGCACCCTAATGCACTAATTTCAAGGGGAGATGCACAGTACACTACACCTGAACTACACACCGTTCAATGACTGGAATGGAAATGAATGATACGGTAGACAGGTGTACCACATGTAAAGGCACACATTTAGTAACGATGGGTTTTTAAATTTTAGAGTAACGCAATGCAATAAATAATAAAAAAAATTCATAATAGAAGTGATCAATAGATATTATCTAACAAAAAAGTTAAAATACAGTGTGTTTCAACATTTTTTATATTTTTCAGTGACTTTCATTCATAGTTATACTGACGAAAAAGAAAAAATATAATACACGAAAATGTTTTGGAAGAGTGGATTTTTAATGATTAATAACAAGAAATACTTATTATAGAAGGTGCTGGAAGTGGCCTCCATTTTGCTGCACACAGAGATTCACCCGCTTCAAAACATTAAGTGCTACACTCTGAAGGACATTCTCGCGATGTTCTTCTGAAAATCTCTTCACAACATTGATAATTTCATCCACTGTAGTTGGTATTGCAGAATACACTTCTTTTTTTGAGCTAAGGCCCAATGATAAAAATCCAAAGGATTCAAATCTGGAGAAAGCGCTGAGCACGCAATCTGTGTCCCACGGCTGATGACTCTGCCTCCAAACTTTTTCAACAGGAATTCTTTAGCGGCAGTGGTACAATGGGCTGGAGCACCGTCCTGCATCCATCATAAACCTTGTCTTGTAGCACATGAACAAAAGATGGGCCATTTTCATCCATGAAGGCATGAACGACTGGCACTTTACCGTTAACAATAGCAGCAAAAAGCATAAACTTCTCATCATTTCTATTGCTAGATTCGACAATCTGATTAGGACTAGGAAGAGACCAAGTACAATCATTCTTCCTGTGGGGGCTTGATTCAAGCAAAACATTTTTTCATCGGTCCAGATAACTTTCAACACAAATGTTTCGGGATCTGTCTGATCCAAGAGCCACCGGCAGAATTTAAGTCTCTGTTCCTTATGGGCTTGCGTTATTGGATACACAGCCATATCATGATTGAACCGCATGTGAAGGTCTTTCTTAAAGATTCTCCAATAAGTAGTTGAAGAAATGTCGAAAAGAGGCGTTGATTTCCTGACTGAGCTTATTGATTTTACATCCAAAAATGTTCTGACTTCTTCGACTTTTTCTGGCGTTCTCTTTGTGGGACCTCCTGATATCTTCTTTCGAAAAATTGTTCCATTCTTGTCGAAATTCAGATTTTTCCTGTAAGATTAAACAATTTGAACTGTTCTCTTGCTCTTCCAGATATCTTGTACTCTTGTAGAAACAGACGTCTGATCATTGCTGGCGAGGATGTTGTCCCGAATGCTCTTATTATAAAAATTCTGTTCATCGGAGAATTTCACCATTTCTTTTAGCCTTTATTTTATTTTGGTTACACGTAGAAAATCTAATCTTAAGTAACAAATTGGTGTATCTTGTATACCGCATTACAATATTTAATTGTTTATATATGGCTATTGAATTATACAATAATGTTGAAACACACTGCAGAGGAAGATGATCATATTCAATTGATTTGTTAAATTGAATAAACACATCTATACTAATAATTTTCCTTGTGTGTTTATTTATTTATTTGGTGTCCGCTTGTATTATTTTATTAAACATGAAGGGTATTAAACATGAAGAATGTAACTATGATATGCACGGCAATATATTGACTTTATATTTACATTCCCTTGTTTTTATTCAATTTTTAAATGTATTTTATCTATAAAATAAACTAGCTAGACTAAGCAAAAAATTTTGTTATTAATTCAATTCATTAAAAGTGACCTATAATAACGGGAAATAAATTGACATTGATGATGACCGTTATTTTTTAACGGGAAAGTACACTAGTTAGTGATAAATCACAAACCAGCGAAATTTGACAGTGTTTACACCAAGTGGTGAGCCAGTGACCAAAATTATATCGCGTCTTGCAGGACGGATAATTCCGTAATTTGGAGTCACTTAACTGGCAATCTTGCGTTATTTCAATGGAGTAATGATATATAACTGAAACAAAATCAGATTTTCAGCGTCCTGTAATCGCCGCAACACCACCTCTCTCTACTGTAGTTTATCATAACTCTATGGTTTACACTAAGTATGTTGAGTTACAAATATTCAAGTTAAATTTGGTAATGATTGATGAAAAGCTCTTTGTTTCCACTTGGTCTCACTTATTCAAAATTATGAATATTTTTCCAATATTCCCATACAGGAAATAAGTTTACATTACATTTTAGGCATTTTGTCCGTTAGGCAACTTGTCCGTTAGGCACTTTGCCCGTTAGTCATTTTGTCTTTAGGCATTTTGTCCGTTAGTCATTTTGTCCGTAGGCATTTTGTCCGCTCACGGTTCGTTCGCACATACCCACTTGGGCTGCTCGTGCCGTCAAAATGGAACAGGCACCTAGAGTAGCTCTAAACAGTTGAATACAGCTAGTGTATTGTTACAGCCTTTAAAAGTTGATACTCTTGCTCCCACTCAGCACTCTGACTACCGGAGCATCTACTCCGATCGGCTTGGCCACTTCACTGAAACGAACTTGTTACAGCTTTCAATAGGGTTGAAGCAAATAGATATTAAGTGATTAGTAGTGCCAAAATATTATTTTTGCCAAAGGTATACCGATACTTCGTTTAGTAATGGTTCCACTATTTGTATTTGTCATTCACATTTAACTTTGTATAGTTTAGAAACGAAGATGAAAAAAACGTTCTATCTTCTGTATTAACTTCTAAATTATTTTAAGATGAAATATTTTAACAAAATATGTTAGAAAAATGTTAATTAGTTGAAAATATGAAATAATTCAGCTTTGCTGAAATCACTGTATTTTCATAGAAAATAGGTATTTTCATAGAAAATAGGTATTTTATTAGATAACATATAGTTTGAGCATTACATTATTACTTATTAGCAATAGTTAATCGAATTTGTGATACATATACACTATACTATACTAACTAGTAAACGTTAATATAGAGTTCTAATTAAGAATACTACATACCGAAATACAAACGTTCTTAGCGCATCGTATATGGAAATATAACACTTTGATGTCAATGACTCGCAAACAGCTTGAGCTATTCTTCACTAGATGAGCATTTTGAAACAAATTTTTCTTTAACTATGATAAGTATTATTTGGATGATTGCATAATTAAATATGGTGATTCCATTAAATACATATTTGTGTATATTTGACTTCACCCCCCCCCCCTTCACTTAAATTTAAAAACTGGGACTTTCCGAGTTTCCGTAAGTGTGTTTACAACTGGAAAAATGATTGCAGAATTCAAATATGAATAGAACATATATTTTCAAAGATCATATATTTCATTTTATTCTAGTAGTCTGCTTTGGAACCAAGCTGGAAGGCGGGGCTGTCATTGCTTAGCTATTTACCAAAGTTTATGATTCAAGTGCTTTTTGCACACCAGTGTACCTAGTATATTGTATACAAGTTTAGAAAAGTTTCATGTTTTACTACTACACGTAACACGTAATATAAAAATATAAGTATTTTGAATGTTTTTTTTTTTATTGAAAACAATCGATATTTTGAAAATACATCGAAGTAGTACCTACTAATCTGTTCAGGCAGTAATATTTACAAAGAACTGGTTAGTATAACAGACACAGTATAAACACACGCAGTTCTGGACAGATGCCGGTATTTTTTTGCTGGCTGGTATTTGAGTGAAATCTTATTTAGTTTTAAAAATAGTATTAAGATTGAAGAACATTATTCAAATGCATATTTAGACAAGTGTGAAATAAATGTAAATCATTAAGATTTAAATTACATATTATCTGATAGTAACGAATCATTTGAGTAATAATTAAGTCATCATTTTCAGCCAATTTTATTGATAATAACTAAAAACTATTTCTATAACTATTACTATGATCGAATATTAGTATATTACTCACGGAGAGACAAACGTCCATTGTGCAATGATGGCGACAAAGACTTGTGAAACTGAAATAATTGTAACAAATAATACTACAATGATGATGAAGGACATCTAATTATTTTTTTCTTTTATAATCATTATTTAGCTACACCATTTTAGCCTCAAATTAAAACAAGTCAAGTTCAAATTAAAATTAGTTAACTTCAAATTAAAGAAAGTGAATTTCGAATCAAACTTAGTCAACTTCAAATTAAAATTAGTCAAGTTCAAATTAAAAAAAGTCAACTTTAAATTAAAAGAGGGCAATTTCAAATTAAAATATCGTATTTTTTCTCTGTTAAACTCTCAATTCTGAAATAAATAAAGTTAATTCGTGAATCGGAAATTTTTACATATGGATACAATAGAATATTCTCATTATACCAAAGATTTATCAGATGGTTGAATTGATCTTCACTTGAGTTCATCTCTCATAATTTATGATATTCTATAAAATAAGAATGAAAATTTTAATTTGTACTTGAGTTATTTTTATTTGAAATTGATCTACTTTAATTTGAACTACACTTTATTTAAATTGAAGTTGATCTTTTTTAATTTGAACTTGACTAATTTTAATTTGAATTTCACTTCCTTTAATTTGAAGTTGACTAGTTTTAATTTGAAATTTACTAGTTTTAATTTGAAATTCACTTCCTTTAATTTGAAGTTGACTAGTTTTAATTTGAAATTTACTAGTTATAATTTGAAATTCACTTTCTTTAATTTGAAGTTGACTAGTTTTAATTTGAAATTTACTAGTTTTAATTTGAAATTCACTTTCTTTAATTTGAAGTTGACTAGTTTTAATTTGAAATTTACTAGTTTTAATTTGAAATTCACTTTCTTTAATTTGAAGTTGACTAGTTTTAATTTGAAATTTACTAGTTTTAATTTGAAATTCACTTTCTTTAATTTGAAGTTGACTAGTTTTAATTTGAGGCTAAAATGGTGTAGACAAACTATCCTATTATATAATTAATTATGATGTTCTACCATGACTCCATTAAAAACCAAGTTATATTATTAATTATTATTTTTTGACAGAGTGTTTTTAACCAGTAAAAATAACAATAGGTAAGTGCAGTCTTCAACAGTTCAATAATCGTAATATATATATTTATTACGACAACCATTTCACAGTAGCCAAATCAGCTGTACGTTTAAATGTAGACAAAAATATTCTTTGATCCTTTTATAACTGTAGTGCTATCTGCTTCGTATCTTTTGGGTACTAGTGTAATAATTCGTCGCAGAGACAATTCGTTGCGAAGACAATTAGTCGGAATCGTCGCGGACAATTCGTAACGGACAATCCGTCGGGGACAATTCGTAGCGGACAGGTCGTCGCCGTCTTTTCCATTTCTACATATTTCATATTATAAATAAATTTCATGTTTCATTTCACCATGAAACTCGCCATATTTTTCAATTCTTTCAAATAATAAACTTGGTATCTACAATACAAAAGATTTTCCTGATGAATTTGTAATCTTCCACTATTTTGAAATAAGTTATTCCACATTTTGAAATAAATTATTAAACATTTGAAATAAATAAAAAACATTAATTAATAAAATAATATTGAAATTTGGTATCAACAATACGAGAAATTCATACAAACCTTAAAACTTCAGATCAAATCAACTCAAAAAATCCACGCATGTACCTAAGTAGAAGAATTTCTAAGACTGTTAAAAAAACTGTGTTAATAGAAATATATATAAAATGTATTGTAATTCTTCAAAATTATCTGCGACGAATTAACCGCAACGAATTGTGCACGACGAATTGTCCGTGTCGAATTGCCCAGACAAGGTATTTTTCTAATTAATTTAGGTATATTATATGTAAATATATTATAAGAGTAAATCAACTATAAATATTTCATATGGGCATATATAAAAAATCATAACTTAATTTTGATTAAACCTATAAAAACAAATCACATAATTTCCGGGAAAAATTAGTTTATTATGCATTTAAAAAAGCAAACCGCTAAAAATTTGTTTGATTAAATATTTTAAATTGCTTGTAAATTTTTTAATAGTCTGCGTGCAACAATTGTACGAAACACTATAATTTGACGCGGAAGAAAACGATTGTCAATACTTAATTTAGCTGAAAATAGGATTAAAATTACTCAATAATGATACTGAATATATAGTTAAATGAATATTGAAAACAACTTGTAAGTTGCAAATACCCAAAAAATCTTTGGAGCTCCTCTGAGATTGGCTTGATTTAGCTGCGAGCAAACACTTTTTCGTAAACTTGAGGCAAGACGTGCCAGCAAACTTCATCTCCAATCTCCTCCACTTTATTGTATAAATCACACACTAACAAGCAACAAAGATCTTTATCTATTGAGCTATTTTTTTGTACATCATCACAGTGACTCTTTTCTCTGATAGTACATCATCACAGTGACTCTTTTCTCTGATAGTACATCATCACAGTGACTCTTTTCTCTGATAGTACATCATCACAGTGACTCTTTTCTCTGATAGTACATCATCACAGTGAGTCTTTTCTCTGATAGTACATCATCACAGTGACTCTTTCTCTGATAGTACATTATCACAGTGACTCTTTTCCCTGATAGTACATCATCACAGTGACTCTTCTCTCTGATAGTACATCATCACAGTGACTCTTTTCTCTGATAGTATATCATCACAGTGACTCTTTTCTCTGATAGTACATCATCACAGTGACTCTTTACTCTGATTGTACATCATCACATTGACTTTTCTCTGATAGTACATCATCACAGTGACTCTTTTCTCTGATAGTACATCATCACAGTGACTTTTCTCTGATAGAACATCATCACAGTGACTAACTGTACACGTCCACACGCTTATAATTCGTCAGTGTGTTTGGCGAATATTGGAGTTGATATCTAGGTATCACAAAATAATGATATTCAATGTACTTAAATTGGTAAATATAACTCATAGTCTCATATACATTATTGTATTTCAGAGTATATAAATATTCACTTTCACATAAAATTTTCGATTCTATTGTTTGACAAACAATTTTCCAACATGTTGATGAGAAAAAGAATTAATTTTGTAGAGATTTTAGAACTAATCTTTCAAAATCTCTTTACTGAAAGGAAAAAATGTACTTTGTAATGTACTCTTTACTTGGGAAGTAACAAGTACTTGTAAAAAGTACTTCTAAGTAATTATTCAAAGTACTTTTTAGAAAGTACTTCAAGTAGTACTTGAAGTACTTTCTTGTTACTTAGTACTTTAACTTGGTACTTGGGAAGTACTTTCCCGTCCATCTCTGGCTGTAGGCTCTATCTAGCTCCCAAACATTCTCACATGCAACGCATTTCGTCATGGCCATGATTTCGTCCTCTGTTGACAGAGAAGTGCCCCAGTAAACATTACAATGTTGGGCCAATGTTGGCCCAATTCAGAACGAAACTCTATGCCAACGTTGTCATGCCGGTCTCGGTGTAATGGGCCAGCAAAGACCCGACGTTGGCCCACCTCACGGATGCCCACTTGCCCAGAACAGTACAACCACGTATAAACGACTTATTGGCACCGGCAATACTTAACGCTGCCGATGTCATTCATAGAAAAGCTTCATTTATTAGATTACGCTATACAGAACTCGTGAAGACAAAGTTTTCTTCTAACACTAGTAACTGTCCTACAACTATATTTTACTGATCAAAATTAGGGGTGGGGGGGGGGGGGGGGTTATTTAATAGTTTTTAATTCAAACTCAAATGTATATAATTTTCCTTACGCTATTTCAACCAAATAATATTTTTAATAAAAATTGAATAGAAAGTATAATTTTCAATGTGAATAATTATTACAAACGAAAAAATAACTTTACATACTAAATATATGAATTAAGTAGCGGCCAAGATCATTTTTATGAATGAAATGAATAAAGTGTTAAGTCAATAATTGTTGGGATAACAGGCCTATTTATATACTAAATTGCCAGAAACGGCTACATTTTCAAAGATATACTTAATTGATTGGCTATATGGTGTGATTAAAGTTGGGAGAGATCGTTTGCCCCTAACCTCTCTGATTTGCTGGCGATAACTGCCAAATAGAACCGGTAGACCAGTATAATAAATATACTGACTGGTACATTAAAAAATCATTTGATTGGTTAACAAATGTTTTAATTCATTGGGCCAATGTTGTTTGGCAACCGTTGGCCCAATGTAGTTTTCATTGTATTGGGCTAGTGTGTAATAGCACTAGGATGCGAATGCCCGATCGTGTCTTTACTTTGCCAACGTTTACCGACGTTGGCCCGATCAGGGTACAGGAACATAATCGGGTATAGTACCTAGCAGACGACACAAAAATATGACGTCACCACAACAACACATTCCTTGTTTGTGACCGAGCGGCTCATAATTCCTCGTATTTGGATGTTAATATCGAGAAGTTTGAAGTCATTTTATAAGGGTTTCGTGCAAAAGAAAATCGAAAATGGCGATTGAACCTTAAAGTTGAATATATAGATATAATTCAGGTGTGTTTTTATTGTTCATTTCTTTAACTTATCTATAAAAAATAGGGTCCTGAAAATATGCTACCTAGGATCATACTCTAGTGCTAGTTAACTGCTAAATTGTAGTTCCTATGAATAACAAATAAGGAAAAAAATAATGGAATTTCAATTTAACCAATGCCTAGTTAGTAATTGATAAGAAAAAATTAAATTTAGAAGTGACTAAGTTTAAGTAGGTTTTTTCATGTTTCAAAGTGTGGTCAGAGTTGCCATTTCCCCAACAAACATATGAATGTCGATTCGATGCCGTTTGCTGTCGAATTCGTAGCGCTAACGGTGGGTATCGACTTAGCAACCATTTCGACTCATAGTAGATATCGGAATGTCTGTTTCTAAATGATATCTGAATTTACACTTTGAGTAGAAACACTAAAACCGATACATGGTTTTAACAGCATCATCTTGACGTCGGCATGTCTGTTTCCAAACGATATCTGAATTTATACTTCGACCAGAAGAGCGAAAACAGATACGTAGTTTTAAGAAAATCGTTTCAAATTTAGAAATTCATTTTCTTATCTTCCTGTTTTATAATACGTATAGATGTGTATGAATTATTTCCATTCAATTGAATTGTATCTTTCTATATAACATACATAGTGCTCGCTTTAAACTATACCCAATAATTAATATATTTACTTATAGGGGACTAACGACACTACTACGGCAGTTGTAAATGTATACAATTGAGCATTGACACGCTAGTGCGATTGTGAACTGTATCAACGAAAATTAAGCGATACTAGAACATCGGTTGTTGAACATTGTTCCTCCAGTACAGTGAGAACGAAATGGTGATGAAACTATTTTAAACTGCTTATTATAAATAAGCCCTGAGGGGTTCCTGAAGCTGTCTTTGGTGAATAGAAGAGAAGGGGGTAGCGTCCTTTGGGTCCCAAACTGTTGTAATTTGGATTATGTATTGTCTATTTTATGTTTACCATGTTTCAACTCTCCATGCAATTTTAGAGGATAGCGCTAGGGTTATGCTCTACAATTACGAGGTCTTAGATTTTGTGTTAGGTAAGCTCGTATAGGCTTCATTTACTATTACCTCTTCACTTCTCCCTTCCATCCTTGAGTGCAGCCACCGGTGCTTGTGATCATTTTTGTCACATTCTTCGGTAAGTGAAAGCATTCACGGAGTAGTTTTTAGCATCCATGAGCGTCGTGACTTTATCCATGGAGCCACTTTCTTTTCTGACTGCTTCTTCTAGTCCCTTGTATTTCATTTCCTTTTGACGGCAGCGACATGGATTTTGGTTCCGAAGCAGACGTTAAACATCTACTAAACGTAAATAATTAATAGTTGATGGGCTATTTAACATGTTCCATTTTAGAGTAAATTCTGTGTTATCGGACGGTTCCACATTTTCGAATATGTAAGAAATAAATATAATAATTATCATTATTAAACTCTTACTTAAATTGGTATCCATGATACCAGTACGTAAAACACAAGTTTAGAAATAAAAATCAATACATAAATAATTTTTCTACATAAAATGCTTAACCCCATATCCGATAACTTGAGCTTTCACCTAGTGCCTAAAGCTGCAAATGAGACGATTAAAATTCAGTGATTCACATTATAGATAATAAACTTAAAGTGGTAATCGGACTCAATAAATCTATATAATAATCATTATTTAACTTTTATTTCAATTGGTATCATACCTTCAGCTATTATGTTACTAATTAAATAGTAGTTAAATAATGATTATTATATTTTCCTTTGTCACGTGTTCGAAAATATAGACCCTATTAATAACTTGGAACATATACCCTATTGCTAAAAATATATCACAGAGCACTAAATTCATGATTGTTCAATGAAACACAATTATATAAGTCAAAATATCAAACTAATTACTCAACTATTATGACCTATATTTACTGAGTGAGAGTTAATCTATGGTCAAATTTTAATTAATGCATTCATTACTTAGAACTTTCATCACAGAGCTTTCTTCTTTCTTCTTCTTTTCCAGATTGGGAGGAGTCCTCAGGATCCAGCCCTAAAGCAGGTAGAAAAACAAGCTTGTTTTCCGAGTTGCCTGGAAACTTCTGATTAAAATAATTACATGAGAAAAATGTAAATACAAATTTAATAACAAAAATTACCCTCTTCTTGAAAGCAACCTTTCAAATACTACGACATGGATTAAAAATCAGCCCATTAAATGATATATAATTCTTCCTCAAGCAGCTGGCCACTGAAAAGAAGAGTATGCAAAATATATGGCATTAACACTCCATAAAATAAATTCTGAGGGGGGAAGAGCTGAACATCTGTTTACTGAAGAGTAGTACTGAATAGATAGATTGAAAAAGACCCAAACTAGCTACTGAATATATTAAATGAAGACCACTGGCTTTGATCACCCCACCCATGCAGAGGGGGTTATAGAAAGAAAATAGCAAAAAATAAAAATAAAATAACCTTAACCCACCCAAAGTGGGCCTAGCAGTACCTACCATGTTAAGGTTATTTGAAACAATTATAAATGAAACAAAGAATTAATGAAAGAAAGCATAATAAGATATAAATTAAAATAGCTAGGCCCCTTCCTCTATTGATTCTATGATGAGAATCTATAGATCAAGCATTCTTCCTGATTGTATTAGGAACTTCACAACTGCTTTGTGAATCTTTATTTGTCTTTTCTGATCAAAATCACCTGCCAGGAGCACATTGCACAGAGTAAAATCAACATGAATATTTCTAAATTGGTTTGACATTTCCATTCTGCTTCTTGTGTATTTTCTACACACCATCATGAAATGTTCTATGGTTTCAGGGACTTCACACTGATCACACTCATTTGTCTCCCTCATTTCAAAACGGTACATATGGCTGTTCACACCTATGTGTCCAATGCGGAGACGTGCAGATACAGTTTCATGGAGTCTGTTTTTGAGGCACAACCAAGGTCTAAAGAGAGGTTCTTTTCTGTAGTTGGACATGAATTTACCTTTTTGTGATACAATTACCCTGGCTTTCCAAAGTCTAGTCCATGTATCAAATGTTTTAGCCTTAACTACTTTCATCACTTCCTCCAAACTGAGGGTACTAATTGTAGATGAAATGTTTCTGTGTCCGAGATTTGCCGCCTTGTCTGCAATTTCATTGCCATTTATTCCGATATGTCCTCTAACCCATTGGAATTGCACTTTGTTTCTCAAAGTAGACACAAGGTTTTGTATATTGTAAACAGCACTTCTATGTGTCGGATTCTGATGGTTGGCTATAAGATGCAGTGCTGATTTGGAATCAGTAAGAATGACAACATTTTTGTTTCTTATTGCAGGTTGAGAGATAACAAACTCTAATGCTTTGGAAATTCCAAACAGTTCTGATCCTAGAACAGAATGAATAGGGTTAAGTTTCCAAGATGTTGCAATCTCAAGATGAGGAATATACATAGCAGCTGCTGTGTCCCCATTCTCCACTTTGGACCCGTCAGTGTAAATTTTAATATAGTTAGGATATCTTTCTTCCACTACTGTAGAAAAAATGATAGCTTTCTGATTGTTGCAAAACAATTTGTCTTCTCCTTCAAACATTTCAAAATTGATTGCGCTAGAAATATTGCTGGTTGGAGGCAAAGGAGACAAGTATGGTGTAGGAACTCTTCTGATTTTTGCTATACCCATATTACTCAGGATAGCTTGTGCTCTCAAGAGCTGAGGGCTTTTGTTTCTCCTATCATTTGGCAGGAAACCAACTTCTTCACCAATCTCCATTCTGACTCTGTTCTCTGGCGAGTACATCATTTTGCAAAACCACTTAATGAAGAGAAATCTAAATCTCAGGTCTAATGGCATTATATGTGCTTCTATCTCCATTGAAAGGACTGGAGAAGTCTTTCTAGCTCCAAGGATAGTCCTCAGAGCATTGTTCTGGACTGTTTTTAATGATTGAAATGCAGATTCGGAGAACTCATCATATACTATGCAACCATACTCAAGCTTGCTTCTTATGTATGCAATATACACCCTTCTGAGTAAATTGCGGGATGCACCCCATCTGTTCGATGATATGCATCTCAGGATAGCTAACCGTTTTGAGCAGTCATTTTTGGGGGTTTTTAATTGCTCTCTGAAGTTAAGTTTTGGCGAGTCAAAAATTACCCCCAATACTCTCTGTGTCTGAGTTTTCCTAATTCTTTGATTAGAAATTAGCAGTTCAGTTTCTGGGATAAATCTTTTCTTAGTGTATACTTGATATGAACATTTTAGTGGGTTTAGGATAAATCTCCATTTTCTCAGCCAAATAGAAAGTTCATTCAGGTAGTCTTGCATGACTGTTTGAGCATCATTCAGATTGTTGGAACAAACGACCAACGTAATGTCATCAGCATATGATAACACTTTAACATGCTCTGACTGGGGAATATCATATAGCATGACATTGAACAGGGTTGGAGACATCACTGCTCCCTGTGGAAGACCACTTTTAACATTCTTCACATTTGAAAGACTGGCTCCAACCCTAACACATGAAGTTCTATCCTTTAAATAGTTTTCTATCCATTTCAATAAGTAAGTGTTGATGTTGAGTACTTTCAATTTATGCAAGAGCCCTTCATGCCAAACACAATCATAGGCACTTTCCAGATCTAGAAATGTGGCTACACAATATTTGCCATCTTTAACAGCACAGGAAATTTTATGTTTTAATGTTGCAAGTGTATCTGATGTTCCTCTCCCATGACGAAATCCACTCTGATTAGCACTGAAAATTTTTTCTGATTCAAGGGAAAACTCAAGTCTTCTTTTAATAACTCTTTCCATTAATTTCCCCATGCAAGAAAGCATTGCAATCGGTCTGTAAGATGAAACCATTGAGGGGTCCTTTCCTGGTTTAGGAATAGGGCAGATTACACTTCTTTTCCATTCATTTGGTACAGAGTTTGTTAACAGACTGCTGTTGAAGAGGATACTCATCTCCGATACAATATTTTTTGGGGCTTTTTTAAGAAATATATTGCATATTGTATCTGCCCCAGGAGCTGAATTCTTCAACTTTTTTATACTATCTGATATTTCACGGTCTGTAATCTCATCAAAGTGTAAATCTGAAACTGCCTCAGGATGGATAAGAATTTCATTGAGATTCTCTTGATTTCTGTCCCTGGTTATATGCTCAAGGAGCAAGTTGGCCTTTTCCGTATCAGATGCAGCAAAGTCACCAATTGGGATGTTTTTAACTGATTGTTTGCCATTTATTGCTTTGATGGTTCTCCAAACTTTGGCTGATGGAGTGTTGCTCTGCAATGTTGATGTGAAATTGATCCAAGAGTCTTTCTTTTTCTTTTTAACCAGGTATTTCACTTTAGCTCGACATTTTTTATAATTTATTAAATTTATTTGAGTTGGATGTCGTTGTATTAAGTTTTTTGCATCATTTCTTTTTTTTATGGTATCTTTGCATTCCTGGTCCCACCAGGGAGTGCATCTCTTGATGCACCTTTCTCCTTTAGACTTGGGTATATGTTTTTCTGATACCTTTAATAGTTTTTGAGTTAGTTCTAAGTTATGTGTAGAGGTGTCTAAAGGTAACATGTAACCACCACACTCTTCAAGATCATCTGCCCATTTTCTCCAATCCACATTTTTCAGATTCCATCGACTGATAGTTTTCATGTCACTCTTGTGAATAGAAATTCCAACACTCAACTCGATAGGGTAATGATCACTCCCAAGATCTTGACCTCTCTCTAGGTCCGCTCTATTAGCAATCTGGTTAGATGCGAAACAAAGATCAAGGCAAGAAGAACTTCCGGTTCTATTATCAATATATGTAGGAAACTCAGTCTGATTGAGCAGGGAAATATTCCTGATTTCCATTACAGTTTCAAGATTTCTACCAGTGCAATTTTGCCTACCTCTAAAGTCCCAAAGCGGAGAGTGGGCATTGAAATCCCCCAACCAAATGAAATTATTGCCCATTATGTTCAAGTAATAATTAAGTTCTGTAATATAAATATTTTTGTGAGGGTTATATATGTTAGCAAGTCTAATTGAACCCAGAGGTCCAGCTATCTCTATTATTTGAATTTCCAGCCCTCCATCTGGGAAAGGTGCAAAGTCAATATTTTTATATGTTATATCTTCTCTAATTAAAATTACTAATCCTCCCTTTTCCCCAATTCTGTGTTTCCATTCTGCTTTATACCCCACAAATTTTGGTTCATTTTTCTTAACCCTTTGTATATCAAACTTTTATGAATAAAAAAATTTGGGAAAATTTTATGTAAATTAGTTGTTTGGAGGTTAAATAATGCAAAAACACTATTGAAAGTTTAAATTTATTTGTATATATGGAAATATAAGGTGGTTCATATATTAACCACTATCCATTTGGTGAAAAAATTAATCCCTTATACATAACGCTAGGAGATAGTTGCTTTCAAAGGAAAAAAAGCAGTTTGATGTGTGTCTGTCCCATATTAATACAGAATTCTTAGTTTTCTTTCAATGATATTTTTGAGAAGCATTCTCTCTATGTGTGTTTTAGGAGGATTAACAATTTCCTCCCGAACTTTACCACAAGAAGATTTTTTTTGAAAAAGAAGGAGAGCAGGTTCCTGCCGAGATGCAAGACTATTAGTTTGGAAAACTGTAGGTTTCTTTTTCTCCCGTGATATCGTGATATATTGCGAATCAATTGACTATTGTCACATCGAGCAGAGGAAAAAAATCCCATGCCACCATTTCTTCCTTTTGTGATTGCACTGATAAATAGACATCTATATGTCTGCTTTGTCATCATAGCCCATATTTTTGTTGTTGTAGTCTCGTTTTACAACAGTTCCAGAGTATACTTCAAATGATCCATCTTTCTAACACCTGGATATGGGTTATTCTAAGGAATTATGAATGATCAAGATCAGAAGAACTTCTTTTTATACTTCCATTTTGTGACAGAAACTCCTGAGCTATCATCCTCCAATCATATTCTTTAGTTATCATACTCTTAGTTCTACAGATTCTCCCATAGTGAGCTCAATATGCCCATTACATTCCTCCTCATATTATATAATGTGATACTGGCAGCATGAGGCACATCAACTTCAAAATCGTGGTCTTTTGGATCATCATCTTTCATTTTATCTTCAGAAGAGTCTGGACATGTAATTTCAGCAGCAATGAGTCGTCATCATTAAGTCCTTTGGTCTGTCAGAAAAAAAGTTATAATAATTGGTGTAGTTGGTAGTTTTCATGTCTAGGATTTCACTATATATACTTTTGAAAAAAAGGAATCCGTTTGTTTAGTCTAGGCAAGTCCTCTTAGTTTTCTTTTATAAATACTATAATCAATCAAACTTGTATCATACAATGATATAGAAATGGTCATAGAGTGTAATCTCATTATTAGATACAGCTAATATCATTATAAACATCATATTTAGCATAATGTTATATTCTGTTGCAAGTTAGCAGTGGCTTACAAATCGACCACAAATACATTTGCTAGAAACACTGGTTCTTGCCAGTGGTCGATATCTCAACCACATCAAAATACAAGATATATACGTAAATAGGATATATGTGAAATAAATTATGGGTCCTACATATCATTATAAACATTGTAATTCATATTCTAGAAATATATCACTTTACTATATCTAAATAATTGAATATGAAGTAATATATATGGGAAGATTACCTGCGTCATGACAACCTCCTTCTTCGGACGCCAGTGAGCAACTGACTGAGAAATTTGGCACCACGCATGTTAAAACTTGAGCAGATATGCCAAATATTGATGCCTGAGTGGTAGATTTATATGCAAACTGCCATAGAGGCTTTTTATTCGCTATTAATTATGTGGTTCATAAATCAACCACAGGAACACAAAGGGTTAAACAGAGTTTCACACATGCAAGCAAAATCAGGCTTTGTCTCATATATATACTTTCTGATTTCTCCTAGTTTGTTTGAAAGAGAATTACAATTGAGTTGTATTATCTGCAATTTTTTTTCACTATTTTTTGTTCTTTTGAGTTTATTAGTTTCAGGATTGTTGTTCATTATTCATTTTTTTTTTGTTTTTGGTAGCTCTCCCTGAAGTGCTTGCATCATTCTCTGTTTCACCAATGCTTTTTTTACGTTTTCCTTTCTTTTTCTTCTTCTTTGACCAGTTCTGGTCAGCATTCTTTTCCTCCACTCCTGAGGAAATAACTCCCTGGTCATTTACTGACAGTATTAGCATTTCACGACTAGCATTTTCTTCAGCTGGAAGAAAATCAGGAGCATAGCTTCCTAGATGCTTTGTGGCAGATTCATTCATACGAACTGCATTGGGTAAGTGCTCAGTTCCAATTTGAGAAAAGATTTCCTTTATGAATTTTGTCAAACCTGACAAAAGCTCAGCAAAACTATCTTGAATAAGTTTCTTGCATTCCTCCATTTGGTCTGGTACTCTGTAGGTATTTTCAGTATGTAGGGTTGAAGAAATATTAGCATTTCGGCTTTGGAGAGATGGAGCTGTTGAACTGGTGGAGCTTGAAGGTTCTCTTCTTGTGACATCGCTGTATGAACGTTGTGATGATGCATCACTTCTGGTCATGATGTTAGAGACTTTTGTTGCCATTTGATTGTCTCTGGGTTGTGGAAATTTTGCATCAGCCAAGCTTTTTGCCTCCTGAAATGGCTTACCTAGTTTCATTGATTTATTTATTTCAATGGCCTTCAAGTTATACATGCATGAACGTGCACTGGCTACATGTCCTCCTCCACAGTTTGCGCACTTTGGGGAGCCTGTCTTTGTGCAATCTTTCTTCATATGGTCCTCACCACAAATCATGCATCTTTCTCTGGCTGTGCATCCCCCTGACATGTGGCCAAATCTTTGGCAGCGATAGCAACGCAAAGGGGGTGGATTAAATACTCTCACATCGAAAGACATGTATCCTAATTTTATTTTCTCAGGCAAGTTATGTCCACTGAAATCAATTTTAACGGCCGTTGATGGTTCCTTAATACCATTAGAAAACTTGGAAAGTCTGGTAATTCTCAGTATGTTTTCAGGAGAAACAATCATCTCTTTTATATCTTCTATCTCAGTTTCTGGTCCTATAGGGCTGATCACTCCTGAGGTGTGAGGTCCCAACCTACTTTCTGTTGGTTTGTATGCGCTCACCGCACACCTACCAATTTTCTTGAGGGTGAGGAGCTTATCTAGGGATTCATGGTTAGTTTCATTTAGTTCCACTGCAACAATATTCTGTCTTCTATTGATTCTAACATCCTTAATGTGATTGTCTGGTATAACTTTAGAAATGCTTAAGGCGATTCCAACAGGGTCATATGAGAGTACATTAGAGCCACTCCGATCATCTTGTTTGAATATAATGGTGTTCTGGCTCCTTGAAGTAGCAGTCAAATTTGATGGAAATTTTCTTGTTTTGTCAGCATTGATTGCTTGTGGAACTTCTTTATTTACTGTGTATACATTGTTACTGTGCTTGATTGTGGCATTTTGAGTTACAGGGATGGGGAATGTTTCAGGGATATGTTGGGTTTCTGGGATGGGGAATGTTTCAGGGATATGTTGGGTTTCTGGGATAGGGAATGTTTCAGCGATGTATTGGGATTCCGGGATTGGAAAAGTTTCGGGGATCACAAACAAATCAGCCTCATTACTGTTCTCATCTAAATCAATCATAGGGCCAGCGCCATCCAAGTTATCAGGAGTCTCGTTCTGAGATTCCATAATTATACAGTTGTTAAAGTTATTAGTATTTCTTTCTCTAAGTATACTTTGGTTGTCTGAATTGTCAGAATTAGTTTCACAAGGATCAAGGTTCATACCTAACTGGGCAGATAGGTAGGTATGAAAAAAAAAGGATTTAGTTAGGAAGACAAGGATTAGATATCTAGTAAAATAGGTAACTGCTTATCCTACATGTATAACAAAAACCCAGTCTCAACTATTTATTGTAAAATAGAGCAATAATTTAATGGACAAACACACCACTTCAAAACCAAAGTAAATAAACAAATTAATAAAGTTATGATTGAGAGGAGAAGATCACTCTACCCAAGATTAGCACCAGTCCTTGGATCAAACTTAAGCACCCTAGAGATTAAAAGCTAGGTAGTGCCAAGTATCGATAAAAGACAAAAAAAAATAGTGCAAAAGAAGAAGGGAATATGGAGGATCTCCCCACTCACCTAACTCTAAACTCTATGTTTAGGGAAGAGAGTGGGATGAGGACCTCGTATGGATGTGGATAATTACTATACACTAGAATCTAGATAGGTATATATGGTAATGTTAGGAAACAGAAAAAAAGGGAAAATTGGTAGTTAGTGGCTGTTTGCAATAATCTGATAGTAGGCAAATAGGAACTACTTTACTCACTACAAACATGCAATTTCGGAACAAATCACCAAGATCTGCAAAGATAACTATGGTGAAAAGTACGCGAAATATAGCCGGTTTTATCGTAACCTTTACGTCTAGAGCGACACGTCCTGTCACCACCGTAGCTGAAACAGGAATGTCACAGAGCTTTCATCTGTATTCTAAGTCGTAGCCTCAAAACATTTTCTTTAATTTGAACTCATAGAGACGATATTTTTAAGGAGTTACAATTATATAAAAATTTGACCAACTCATTACTATTTGTAATAACAATAAGTTGTGATTTTGGTTATAAAAGCGGTGCTTGCCTGTATTGTTTTATTCACTTTAAAATTTCTTTAAGTATCTCCGGGTCATTTAATATGAATTTTTTTTTTTTAATCAAATGCATCCTTGGTGGCAAAGTGACAGAGCTACAGGCACGGCGACGGTTGTACCCACGAACGATTCCCGGACACGTCACTTCATTTCTTCCCATTTAATTTATATATAACACTATCTAACATTAATCGAATTGATATGCATCTAAACGTACAATACGTTATTTCAATGAAGTAAGAGTTTTCTATTTTAATTTATTTATTTATTGGATGCAAGTGGATATCGTTTCGAAGCATATTAGATATATAATTAGGCGTCTGTTCGATGCAGAATCCCTATGTATGTTGGATGTCGTACTTTATCTTTCTATTCAACGCTGTTATAACGGTATCGCTTCGATGCGAAATATACTTGATATGATGCGGATATCGGATTGATGTCTACTTGATGTCACCATGTCTAATTTGTTACTGGTATTCGATGTCGGCAGAGAGGTTATACAGAGTCGTTTAGACATCGAATAGATACATTCATGTTTGCTGGGTCCAGTCACTCGGTGGTCACGTCAAACTATAGATTCGATCAGCTGTTACTGTATCCTGGGCCCGATAGTGCAATGCTATCAGGGGCACTGTGGTGTTTAATTGCAATTAGAAATAATAAGCGCAAAAGAAGATCGATGTGAACTTATTAGTTATATGTTAACTATTAGAAATCCTATTTTATCTGAAAATACAGTATTTTCAGTTGAAATAATATGTTAAAATAATATATATTGAAACATTTTCTTTCGATCTTGCCAACATTTCTGTACTTACTATCGTAAAAACACAATAAAGAACAAGATCGGAAAAATCAAGACTCAAACCAAAACAATAACAAACGTGCACTGCTCAGAATAAATGTGAGTCTGTGACTGTACTAATTGCAGCAAAACAAAAATATTTTCCATCAAAATAGAAGTAAATAGTGATAATATTTGGCAATAGTCAATAGGTAGGCAGTAGGCACCATAGCCAGAGCCATATTGGTCATACTCATAGCCAATCCCAATGGGCCTTTGGCCTGGGCCTGTGGGCCACCAGATAGCATTCAATGTGAATTTTTATCTAACTTCGCGGTCTTCTAAAAGACATTTATATGGAGTTTCAAAACTTCACGGCTCATCAAATGTGAATTTTCACTTGATCAAATATTCCCGGTCTGTAAATAAGTTAATTATAATTTATAATTAATTAAATCTAGGTAGTAATTGCTCCTTCCACCACGGCTCTCTTTATTTCCCACTGCTTGCAGTTTTAATCCCACTGCTAGCGCATTTTTTATCCCAAGGCTCGCATTTTTTATCCCAAGGCTCGCACTTTTATCCCAAGGCTCGCACTTTTATCCCAAGGCTCGCACTTTTATCCCAAGGCTCGCACATTTTATCCCAAGGCTCGCGAGTCGCACATTTTATCCCACGACTCGCACTTTTTATCCCACGCCCCACGGCTCAGATATGATATTCCCACGGGCCACGGCTCTTCAAATAACCTGTTGGAGTGTTGGTGAAAAGGCGGCTCTTGGACAACAACTAATGCAATCTGGCTGGGCCATAGGTACATAATACATTGTACATAGACTGAGAAAACTCATAGCCCATCCAGTCTGCAGAATGTGTCTCTTCTCCCGCAGAGATTTTAATTTGAGACAGTTCTCTCTCTGACTCTCAGCCAAGTAATAAAGCATGTCCAAACTCGCCATTTTAATGGCGAGTTTGTGACAGTTATTTTGAGCCCTTCAATTGCAAATGGCGAGTTTTTTCTATTTTTCTCCCAGTCTGCAGAAACTGGTTAAGTGTTCGTAGAGATCTCTTAATGTGTTCGTAGCAAAATTAATGTAAATATAGGAATTAATTCAGAAGTGTTCGTAGCAAAATTAATGTAAATATAGGAATTAATTCAAAATTGTTCGGAGAGAAAATCCCAAATATCTCACATATTCTGCAGACTGGTTTTTCTCCTATGCTACAATGTTATTTTGGAGAGAATTTATGATAATTTGATCATTTTGGAGAGAATTTGTTGAATTTTGGAGAGAGCTGGAGAGACAAATGGTGAGTTTATGAGACATACAATTTCACTTGGACTCTCAGTAGCAGATTCAGAATCTCCCGCAGCTAAATTACCAAGTAAAATAGTATGTCTCATAAACTCACCATTTGTCTCTCCAGCTCTCTCCAAAATTCAACAAATTCTCTCCAAAATGATCAAATTTTTTATAAATTCTCTCCAAAAATAACATTGTAGCATAGGAGAAAAATAGATAAAAACTCACCATTTGCAATTGAAGGGCTCAAAATGAATGTCACATACTCGCCATTAAAATGGCGAGTTTGGACATGCTTTATTACTTGGCTAAATTAATGGTAACATACGAATTAATTCAAAATCTCCCGCAGCTAAATTAATGGTAACATAGGAATTAATTCAAGATCTCCCGCAGAGATCTCCAATTTCTAAAAATTCAATCAAAAACTCCTGCAGAGAGTCTTGGAAAAATGTTCCATATTCTGCAGACTGGTAGCCCATAGGCCTGATCCAGACTGCAGGAACTGGTAAACTGATCTCTAAGAAATCCTCTATTTTCGCTTCTGTTCTCAGTAAAATACTGATGTACCTAAATATTATTAAAATGTAGGAGGAAACTGGAAATTAAGGATTGTTCGCACAGAAAATGTTAAAAATGTCCCATATTCTGCAGACTGGAGCCTGATTAGGCCATAGCCCAGTCTGTATTTGGTTCACAAAAATCCACTGACTTTTTCCACTGCAAAAATTGGTAACCTGTTCTCTAAGAAATCCTTTATTTTACCTTCTGTTCTCAGTAAAATACATGTAAATATAGGAGGAAATTAAGGATTGTTCACACAGAAAAAGTTAAAAATGTCCCATATTCTGCACACTGAAAAATATCCACCATAAATTTCCTCTAATTTGGCTGATCCACCGATATTTTACCCAAGTAATAAAGCATGTCCAAACTCGCCATTTTAATGGCGAGTTTGTGACATTATTCTGAGCCCTTCAATTGCAAATGGCGAGTTTTATCTATTTTTCTCCTATGCTACAATGTTATTTTGGAGAGGATTAATGATAATTTTAATCATTTTGGAGAGAATTTGTTGAATTTTGGAGAGAGCTGGAGAGACAAATAGCAAGTTTATGAGACATCCAGTCTGCAGAATGTGTCTCTTCTCCCGCAGAGATTTTAATTTGAAAGACAGTTACTCTCTGACTCGCAGTAGCAGATTCAGAATCTCCCGCAGCTAAATTAATGGTAACATAGGAATTAATTCAAAATCTCCCGCAGCTAAATTAATGGTAACATAGGAATTAATTCAAGATCTCCCGCAGAGATCTCAAATTTCTAAAATTCAATCAAAAACTCCCGCAGAGAGTCTTGGAAAAATGTTCCATATTCTGCAGACTGGTGAGACATACTATTTTACTTGGTATTTTACCCATTTTTCCACCGAAAATTAATGGTAACATAGGAATAAATAGCTAAAAATCCACCGACTCAGCCAGTTGCCAGAATATTATTTTCAATGAAGAAAAAAGTCGGTGGAATTTACCATGAAATACAGACTGGGCCATAGCCAGTCTGCAGAAACTGGTAAGATGTTCATAGAGATCTTTCCTGTTTGTAGCAAAATTAATGTAAATATAGGGATTAATTCAGAAGTGT
>CANNZV010002932.1:0-79413 GCA_947561585.1 Caprella mutica
TTCTACCCATGAAGCAAGCTTTTACGGGTAAATTCTCAGCATTTTCTGAAGCTGATTCAATCCCTCCCATTCTGAAATCATTCCTACACACGATTCTTGATGGATCAGATATTGATCAGCCACCGCCTGGACCTGATAAATAACAGTTTGCATCATCTATTGGACTGCAAATAATATTCAACTCTGTAAAAAGCAGATCCAAGAAACGTGTCAGTGTTCCACGTGATATCCGAGATAGGAAACTCGATCTTCGCTATATCTAGCAATGAAATTCCACCTCCAAGCTGGCAGAGCATCTCTGGTGCAAGCAATGCATCAACGAGGACTATGTGTGTCATATAACCGTCTGAAAATATTGAAAGGTGATTTCACCACTGTTTGATTTGATAACATTCATCAACACTTCATTCCAGATTGTCCACAAACTTATAATCTCATAGTCATATTAGATCCAGCTGAGATGAAAAAAAGCATTTGAAACTCCTGCCAGCCTGCTATAAAACAATTGATCTGAATGTTTCACTCACAACGGATGATGTCTTGTACCAACAGTCAGCCTTATCCAGCTTCCCATCCTATCATAAACGAGTGGTTGGAGAGAGAGTTAAAAACCTTCTAGTGGAAGAGGATTTTGAAGCTGGAGATTGGATATCATGGGATGTATATCATGCAAGTAGAACATATCCTGTATCATGTGACCCAGCCAAATCTGTTATCATTGTTCACAGAGTCCCCTACAAGTCCCAGAATGGCTTAGGATGCAATGAAGGTCCTCTGCCAAGCAATGAACTACCTAATTTCAAGTCAGACACTAATTATGGTTGTGACCGTCCTCTCGCCAAGAAAATTCATTCTTAAAGGAGCAGTATAGTCATATTTTGTTTTAACAATTTTAATGTCAAACGATTGCTTAGTAAGAATAAAGTGTATCGTGTAAAATTGCAATGTTCAATAAAATCTAATAATGGAAATATATCACTTTATATATAAATAATTTCTTACCAAATGCTAACGGTAAATGGCGCCACAATCAGTGGCGCCATCTTGTAATCAAACCAAATGAGATACGTTTCTATCTAGATTCTAGCTTAAGTGGAGAGATGGCTTTATTTTTAAAACTATGCCTTCTTATCTTATATATTTTTTCATCATTTTGACGCAAACAAAGTTTGATAACTGAATACATAAATTAATATGAAAACAACGAACATACTCACGTACATACAAATGTGTAAAATGCTTCCTCGGATTGTGCAAATGCTTCCGCTAGGTGTCGCTAATTTTATTATAAACTTTTTATATGAACATTTTAAAAATAAACGAGCATTCAAATATTACATAATTGAATATTTTGAATCGATTTAAACCAAATTCGGCGATTGTTTGATTTTGACTCTACTATCCCTTTAATACCGGACTTGGATAAGAGTATTTTTTGGTAAAACTTGGCCCAATGCACATAGATAAGAAACTTTTGAGTAGGTCTGGTGACTGGCTGGATGAAAGTGGTTGGATCAATGCAGTTACCAATAGTTGTATCGCAACAAGTGGAAAAGCTCAGTCCTTTATCGGTGTTCACCACATCTGTATAATCAGATATACATGCATCAGGTGTCTGCATCTTCTCTCTATGTGCTCATGAACAAGGCTCGTGACCAGAAAGAGAAGGCAACCAACGATGACAGAGCTGAGCTACCTCATCTCTCTGCCCTTTGACACTATAATTTTCAATCAAGATATTGCATCCATATAAAAAAACATTTTAAAATTTTCATTTACCCTTGGATTTGATACAATTGAAGAGTCTTCTGGGTTCATGTACTTTATAATTAATCCTAGATAGAGTTGACTGTGGTTTATGTGTGTCCGAAGAACGACATAATTTGGCAATGGGCAGCCATCTTGAATTTTTACAAATATTTCATTATTCAAGAATCATATGAATACTAATTTATAACTCATTTGAAAAAATATACTACGAGTAGGAGATAAAAAAATAAGTAATTACATTATGAATTTTAACTAAATTTGCATATTTTACCCTCAAATTTCATAGTAAGGAGACAAATATTGTGTATTGAGCTTTAAAAATAATTTTAATGGGTTCCTTGACCCCAAAAATGTATCATTTGATACTAATTTTGCCATTACAGCTTTCCTAGAAGCAAAGATATGGGTTCTAGTGTGTGGCTGGCGGCCATTTTGAAAAACGCATATATTTCGAATACAAAGGGTGATTTCACTTGTGTCTTTGGATGAAATGTTTTGTATGACCCTAAAGAACATCCTTGCCAAAGGGGACCTTTGCATCATGACTTGAAGTCAACACCCTATTTTGTGCGCTTAACTCATCAACTACAATAGCAAATTTAGAATAATCACTCACTTGCTTAGCCTATATCCCTACCATTTTCTAATAACCTGTAATGCCAATAGATGTTTAAAACACTGTATAGACTGCAAAAAACACTGCAAAACGTATCTGGCGCGGTTTCTCAGCCCAGTATACTTTACAAGCAGTGAGAACGCGGCAGTAATGCTGCGTTCTCACTGCCCAGTATACTTTGCAGGCGGTGAGAACGCGGCAGTAACGCCGCGCTCTCACCGCCTAGTATACTTTGGATTTTAAGAAGCAGTAGCACCGCGGCAGTGGCACCGCCATTATAGTATGGGCTTAAGTAATATTATTCAGTTATGAACACATTCTAAGAACATTTTAATTTATAAAAAACGGCGTTAGCCCTTCGTTAAGGGGGTAAGGAAATTCTTTTTTTTTACAGTAATTAGTAATAACTATATAGATATTGGATTACTCAATATTCAAAGGAAAATAATATTTCAACAAAGCTACTTTTTTAAACACACAGTTATTCAAACTTCAGTACACATAAAGAAGTTATAATTACCACTTTTAACTTATTTGCTAAGTGACATATATTTTAGAAACATGTTTAGTTACGTATATAGTCACTTGTCTTTAATTTCTATCGAAAACAGCAATATAGCCTTTGGTTCAAAAGAAAAATTGTACCGTAATGATTTGTGATTACTAGCTAATTATAGTCGGGTTATGACAATATGCGTATAAAATCATAGATCCTGAAAATATTATAGACGGATTGAATTAAACACTATTGGATCGTTCTAAATCAGAGCTATGTAGTCTTCGATACTATTTCATTTCGTTTCATCTATCATATTCTTAAGATCTATGATTTTAAGTGCATATGGTCACAACCCTAATAATTGGATATTCTCACAATACTATAATTTTAAATTATACAATAAATTAAGTGAATGTTAAATCAACTTATATGTATGTTCAATATTTATTACATTTACATTTTCATTTTCTGTGGTGACCGGTATTCCACCCCAGTAAGTTCCACCACACTTTACGGGTTAGGCTTGGTTAGTTATTAATAGAGCCCGGATTTTTATGCCCTTTCAATCTAGGCGAAATAGCACTGAAACTATGCAAAATATGCTCTTAAAAATATGCTTTATAGCCCAAATCTATGCTAAATATGCCGTTATAAATTGACTAGTTATACCTCAAATAACGTTTTCTTTATTCAAAAACATTAAAACATGCCGTATGAGTCAAATGGTAGACTTAATTATGTATACTTTTCTTTAATTTTGAGGTTGTATATATGATGTTGAATAATGTTTCCCGTTTCAAATGGAAAATTATCGAAGTAAATTTTTAGTAATTATTCAAAATGGAATTGGAAATCGAACCACATTTTGTGCATCGCATTTTTATTAATATATGACAATTAAATAATATAGCAACAAATAACCAGTAACGATAATTTCTCAGATTCTCAATTCTACTATAAGAGACAGCTAAAGTTTCATTAATATCTAACAAAATATCAGAACAAGAAAAACAAGTCTCTATATAACGATATATGATAAATAATGAGATTTAATTATTTATTATTCTTGCTAGATAAAAATAATAGTAGCTATATTTAGAATATAAATAATTTAGCAATAAACAGTTTTAAGTTTTGAAAAGCTTCTTTTTACTTCATTGCTACTGATGTCAAATACTTGAAATACATTGCATTTTGTGTTATATTCCTTTCGATCTGCACCTCTTTCACTCCAGCAATAATGCTTCGTATTTATTCTATGAGTTACAATCTAGGATTATTTGCTAGCTACAATATGGTTGGTACCATGTTGGCATCATCCTCATTCAAATCTACAAAATTTACACTCTTACGCCTATGTTTCGCTGTTTTAAACTGTGATACAACATTTGATTTCTTGTAGCTACTCAGCTTCACATTGCATGGCTTGCATTTCAAAACAACGTTATCATTGCATAACACCCAAATTCATCAACTAAATTTCGTATCATGACGTTATCAGACCGCTTAACTTTGAGTATTATTAATTAATGAGTTGTTAAGACTACGAGAACTTGGAACTAAATGACTTGCTAAAATATTACAACAACAAAAAAAAAACTGTATATAGAAAATGGAGCAACTGTAGCATAAACTTTAATATCTCTTAAATAGAGTTTTGCATGCTGTAGCATAGACAAAAATATCCTTAAATAGAATGTTATATGCTTTGTATGCAAAATAGATTAATGCCTATAAAGCATAGATCATCTATGCTTTTATAGCTTTCTATGCTGTTATTCTGTTAGAGCATAGAAATCCGGGCTCTAGTTATTAATATTGATCATTTATTAATATTGATCATTTATTAATATTTTATATATTACTAGGTGACTTGCATTTTCACTGTAGCAAAAAAAAACTTATTATTGGATATTCATAAGTTGTTTATATTCACTATACATGTGATAGATTTAATTTTAGGTAGAATTTGTGAATTTGTGAACGCACTTTATCAGTTGAGATATTTAGTTTTTCAATCATAAGTTGGTTTTCTTTACTGTATCTAAAACAACAGCGATATTAACTGTAAGATGATGTCATATAGTACTTATTGTTATTTTATTCTATTTTGAATTTTTAATTTTAACTTCGAATAAAAGTGGTGTAAAATGGTTTTTGACCGAAGGTTCTTTTTCACACCGGAGAATATTTTGCATGATTTCTTTTACCAGGAGGTTTTTAAGACTGGGGATTATTACCTTTTTTACATGGAGAGATTTTGACCTCGGAAGTTTTTGTCCTAGAATCCAAAACAGCAACTTATAATCAAAAAGTGAAAACATTGAATGGGTTATCTCTGCCAGTCAAACCCCCTCCACGCCTCACCAACACTGCAGTTTCATGTTAAAAATGAATTAATGTTAACTTGCTCAACACGTAAACTTTGAAATGAACTACTCATGAATATAGGTATTTTTGTCTATTAGGTTAAAATTTCAATTTATTTGAGCTGCCTCTAAAGAGTCTAAATATTGTCCAAATGTATCAGGATATCGTCTGAATTATTTCTTCATGTGTACTAAGTATTCCAAAAACTGCCATCTGTAAATAAAAACTTGGACTTTTTATTTTCACCGAATGAGCATTGTCACTGGGGTGGAATTTACCGGGGTGGAATTTATTTAGAACCTCATTCTCAATGTCAATAGCCGTGCACGTTCATTTCGTCCACAGACAATTCATCCACGTACATTTCGTCCAACGGACATCTCGTCCACGTAAATTTCGTCCACAAATTGCTTTATTTTGTATTATATTTATTGTGCGCATTTATTTTATACGTTATATTTTTTATATATATTCTGCAATATAAAAGTATTTAACACCCTTATTTGATGGTAATTAGAAATGTATGGTCTTTAATTGCCTCAACTCTTATTGCAATATTTTTTATCCTGTTGACCGGCATCAGTAAAATAATAAAAATGAAAACTTTTTAATGATATACTATTACACCCGAGTCTTATAAAATCTGTAATAATTACCTGGCATGTCTCGATGTTATTACAGTACATGAACATAGAAAACAGACACATTTTTTGTGGTGTTTATTTCACAATAACTACAATAATCATCAATAGTAGTATTCGGATAAGGTAATTAGATGCAATATTGGATTAAAAATTGGTATTTTATAGCAGAATATTTTTAACAGTGATTACCTAAATTACATACATAATAATATGCAGGTATATAATATACTACTAAAAAAATGAAATAAAAATTAGCTAGATATTGGTACTTTTAGTGTTACGTTTAATCATTTAAATGGAAAAACGTCAGTGTTATTGGACTGTTTCATATTTTCGGACTTATACATATATAATAATAATTATTATTTACCTCTATTGTAATTACTTTAATTCTTAGGTATCCACACATTTATTCTTGTTAGGTCCCTGTTATTTCAGTTCTAAAATTTAGATGCTCATAATTCATTACTTAATGCAAAATATTAAACGAGGTAAATAACTTAAAAATACAGTCAACCCGTTTAGCATATTTAATTTTATAACTGTAATCGATAGATAAACATTTTTATGTGTTAATTCATATACGGCTTAAATCACTATTACATCATTGTATATTTACACCTGCCTATTAATGTAATAGTGAATAATAATAATATAAAATATATTCCATAAACACCTTAAAATACAAAATAAAGCAATTCGTGGACGAATTCGTGGAACTGTCCGCCATCATGTTCATCAGCTCATTCAAATTCTCTGCTGTCCTTTTGGTACAGGGCTGATTTTTAGACTTCCTGACAACAGATGCTCTTTTCAAATTCTTCGTTCACTCTGATGAACAGTTTACGCTTGTAATGAGTTTGCTTTCGTCCTGTCTGCACATTGTAGTGGTGAAGGAAGTCTCGGCGAAGTTTCGAGGGCGAGGGGCTTTTGCTGAAGGCCCGTACAGTGAATGTCTTTTCTTCAAGCGAGAAAATTTTCTTGGAGGTGTTTCAGGTAATTTGAGTAGTGGGAGCAGTAAAAAAATTCGATATCGATCAAAAGTTCCAACGTTTTATCGTGGATACCACTTTCTGATATATATCATTGAATATCGTTCAATTTGAAAAAAAGACAAATAAGTGAAACACACTGTATATTGTTCCATTTCTGGGATCTTTCCTATTTGGTGAATATCATCAAATTTAATTTTTAAATACTTCAAATTTTGTAGAAACTAATACTTTTTGACCTATGATGGTTTAAAGTGATGTATTCCCTATCTATTACTGAAGGAAACTCGTGTTTTCGTTAAAAATATTCAAACATTATAGAATTTTTATATGAAGCTGTAATGTAGTTTGTTGTATCCGCTAATTTGTTGTACTGCACACTTCATGATTGTTTAATGACCTAGAAAAGGGGTTCGGCACGCCTCCTTATATACAGGTAAAGCTCTTACAGAGGATGATCTCAAAATGGACAAAAATTTACTGCTCAAAAAATAACGAAAAATGACACTTTATTATCTAAAATCAACACTTTTTTTAATTTGCTGACACCCGCATAATTTTTCTATTTTTCTTTCTTTTATATCAGGAGTTATGACAGGTTAGAAATTTAGATGAACTTTCAAATGTGAAAAACCTTCAAAGACAATTAAGAGTCCCTCATTCAAATTAAAATATTTGTTTTTGCTCAAACAGGATTTCGGTGGATTTTCACATGGTTGAAGAACTTGAAATTGCGCTTCTAATGGTACCAAACTTGTCTTTTTTCAAATTATGTCCGGGTTGATCCTATTTTGAGCTTTGATTGACTAGCCTTTAAAGAAAACTTACAAATTTAAAACCCCCAAGTGAAGTTAATTCTCAGACCGCAATAGCGTCTATTGATCGGTATAGCGACCACTTTTTCCGGTAAGAGTACTTTTTTTGTACGAGCCTAAACTGTTTTTACCTGTCCTATCGGATCTTTCCTTTTTTTCAAATTTCAAACTTGCGTTTCATCAGTAAAAGATGGGAAATAAATAACTTGAAACCCTCATATCTCAAAGAGTCTTAGTTTCTACAAAAACGGTTACGATTTTCGGATTCTTTGAACAAAAATATATAAGGATATAACAATTGAAATTTAATTTGGTGGTATGCAACAAGAGGAAATATTCCATTTATGATATGAATTAGGAATAATGCAATTATTTAGTTCATTGTATCATGCATGGCTTACTTATTATATTGATGTGTTCCCCAATCATGTAGATTGGGGAACTTCCTAGAATGCTCTGTGAACTTGATCACTAAAATGTAAGCCTTCTCTGAAAATGTCACTATTGAGTGAATAAATATCCTTTTTTATGTATGTATTTATTATGGTTCAAAAAAATTCATTAACTGTATTAAATAGTACGTATATTAAATCTCCATAGCGTCATCCTATCTAGAGTTTGGATTAGCTCCCAACTTGCGGGTGTAGGTCATGAGCCCCCCAGGTCGTGAGCCCCCCCCCCCCCCCCCCCGGTCACGAGCCCTTCTGTTTTTAAATCCTTATTTACCTATATACTGTAATTTAATCCTTATTGACACTTTTGTAGTTCATTACTGATTAGACATAAAATATATGTATATAGGGGGGCGTGCCGCCCCCCGAACCCCCCTGCCAGGTCATTAAACAATAATGAAGTGTGCAGTACGACAAACTAGCGGATACAACAAACTACATTAGCAACTCTCAGTTATTTCTATCTAAGTAGTTCTTCATTTGTTTAACTAGGTAAATAAGGATTAGAAAAACAGGGAGAGGGGGCTCGTGACCGGGGGCTTAAGACCTAGGGAGGCTCATGACCGCCGACCGGGGGGGAAGGGGGGGGGGTGCTCATGACCGTACCCCCAACTTGCAGGGACAATCTCTGTCGTATTTTTTTTGACGGCAGCATCTCAGAACCTGCATTAGATATTCTCATTTCTCCAGCCTCATTAGTTGATTTATTTAAAGTGTGGATAGAGACCAATATAAAAAAATAAAGAAGAATATTAAAAGCTAAAAATAATTAAACAATGCAAAATATTCTGTACCTCTCAACTGTGACGTAGTTCAACTACATTTAATTTTGGGCTAATTTGTACCCGTTGCACTGTCCTTACATGATACTATATAATAGAATACACTAATATATATTTTATGTAGTGTAATCAGTGACTCAGTCGTGAGACGTCAGTTGCAGTCTCAGCATGTTGAGTGCCGTCGTCATGACAGATGCATTCATGTAACTATGCCAAATTAACCACCGATATTAGGTCTTAACTGTTGGCCATTACATCCATATTTCGCAGCCTATGATGGAAGGTGATGACCACCAACCACAAGTCTCTGTAATTCACCGTAAAAACAGCACTCTCCATCATCAACTTGAATAGTTTTAATTTTCTATTGCAGATTTATTTATTCTCCAATAGCAAAGGGTATTTTTCCTCTTTCTTTCCCTTCTGTTTTTTTTTGTTCTCATCACTCACTCTTTATAGCGGTACCAGCTGTACTTTTCAGTCAGCAATTCGTACACCAAATCTTGTTACAGGTAATTTGTTAATAGTGTAACTTCATAAAAATCTGACACTTACAGTACTCTGAAAGTAGCTATTAACTTAATTAGGTCATAACCCGATCTGACATTCAGTAATTTCAGATTGATCGGATTTTTTCTCAGTTAGTTGCGTAAATTTTCATATCCTTCTAAAATGTTCAAATGTTATGTTTCTTCAATTACATAATTACATAAGTCCTTTTAATGAATACTTTATTGCTTGTCTACCTTTAAACAATTATGGATTCCTTTAACATGAATAGTATCTATATTCTCCATTTAAACTGTTTAGTTACCTTATTTCTCTTTTGAAATATTTTCTCTCTTCATATATTCATATCTACACAGGATGAACCCTAACCAGGGTGAACCTGTCTCGGTTCTCATAAAGAATGAGGAAAGTGGTCTCTTTGAGCTGGACGAAGAAGCTCTGTCCTCTATTCTCTTGGATCGTCTTGTTGCAGACAAGCATGTTTGTGTGGTTGCCGTAGCTGGGGCTCTCAGGACGGGAAAGAGCTTCCTTCTTGATTTTCTACTCAGATATTCTCACAACAGGGTTAGTTTATTAAGAAGGGTTTAATGTCTGGTTTAACACGTCTGGTTTCTTGCCGAACAAAAATATGCGATAAATTTATGCTCTAAATCTGCTTAATTCTTGTGGGAATTTTCCGTTTTCAAAATAAATCGCAATTAAGTTTACGGTACGTTAGGTTTGGGGCAGGTGTCAGGGAAGGTACATTTGCAGTTTATTTCTGATATAACATCAAAAATATGTAAATCGCGGGGCGAACCGCTCCCGAATCTCCCTGCCAAGGCACTAAACAATCATGAAGTGTGCAGTACGACAAACTAGCGGATTAATGCAAATAAGTTGTCTACCTAATGTTATCCTACGAGAAAATTATTTGTGCTATATCTCGAAAACGAAGCGTTTACACCAAATGGTATATTCTTGAAAAAAAAGTCTTAAAATAGCTCATTTTACCTATAGATATAAAGTGTCAAAATATCGAAAATCAGAGGTGAACTTAAAGCATGAACATATCGAATATGTTCACTCAAACTATTATTCTGAAATTTTACATATACTATATACTACTCAACTTTTGTTTTGTTCAAAGTTAAAGTCTTTAACTTTTATTAATTCGTATCTTTCCTTTTGACGCTAGCGATATGGGATTTGGTTCCGAAGTCATATATTAAACCCACACTAATTAATTAGCTAATTGTATCATATAATTTTATGTCTCTATATATAGTCAACCCCCCAGGGGCTCTATTCTGAAGCTGTCTGTGGTGAATGGAAGAGGACTGTTGTAATTTGCATTATGTATTGTCTCTTTTCATTCTTACCGTGTTTATTAGCTTTTTCATGCTACTTGCAGTTTCAAAGGATAGCGCTAGGGTTATGCATGATACTATACTAGAAGTCTTAGATTTTGTCTTTGGTACACTCGTAGGTTTTATTTTACTATCACCTCTTCATTTTCCTCTTCCATCCATGAGTGCAGCCACCGGTGCTTGTGTCTCTTTTCGTCACATTCCTTGGTAAGTGACTGCATTCACAGAGTAGCTTTTCTGCAGTCATGACTAATGAGTAGAGCCAAGATTTCTATGCCCTTTCAATCTAGGCGGAATAGCACTAAAAACTATGCAAAATATGCTCTTAAAAATATGCTTTATAGCCCAAATCTATGCTAAATATGCTGTTATAAATTGACTAGTTACACCTCAAATAACGTTTTCTTTATTCAAAATCATTAAAAACATGCCGTATGAGTCAAATGGTAGACTTAATTACGTATACTTTTCTTTAATTTTGAGGTTGTATATATGATGTTGAATAATGTTTCCCGTTTCAAATGGAAAATTATCGAAGTACATTTTTGTAATTAATAAAAATGGAATTGGAAATCGAACCACATTTTGTGCATCGCATTTTTATTAATGTATGACAATTAAATAATATAGCAACAAATAACCATAAACGATAATTTCTCAGATTCTCTGTTCTAATAAGAGACAGCCAAAGTTTCATTAATATCTAACAGAATATCAGAACAAGAAAAATAAGTCTCTATATAACGATATATGGTAAATGTGAGATTTAATTATTTATTCATCTAGCTAGATAAAAATAATAGTAGCTATAATTAGAATATAAATAATTTAACAATTAGGAGAAACATGATGCAATTAATTGTTTTTTAAATTTTCTGTTTTTAGAGACATTCGGTGATCGCTCAGTAACATTTTAAGTTTTGAAAAGCCTCTTTCTACTTCAACTGATGTCAACGGAGTGTACTTGAAATACATTGCATTTTGAGTTATATTCCTTTCGATTTGCACCTCTTTCACTCCAGCGATAATGCTTCATATTTATTCTATGAGTTGCAATCTAGGATTATTTGCTAGCTACAATATGGTTGGTACCATATTGGCATCATCCTCATTCAAATCTACAAAATTTACACTCATATGCCTATGTTAGCTATTTTAAAGTTTGATACAATATTTGATTTCTTGTAGCTACTTAACTTCACATTGCATGGCTTGCATTTCAAAACACAGTTTTCATTGCATAACACCCAAATTAATCAACTAAATTTCGTATCAGACCGCTTAACTTATTGAGAGTTGTTAAGACTACGAGGACTTGGAACTAAATGACTTGCTAAGATATTGCAAAAAAATTATAAATAGAAAATGGAGCAACTGTAGCGTAAACTTTAATATATCTTAAATAGAGTTTTGCATGCTGTAGCATAGACAAAAATATCCTTAAATAGAATTTTATTTGCTCTGTATGCAAAATAGGTTAATGCCTATAAAGCATAGATCATCTATGCAGCGCTTTATAGGCATTCTATGCTGTTATTTTGTTATAGCATAGAAATCCGGGCTCTACTAATGAATGAGCATTGTCAAAGATTGTATAGTCATCATTACTTGCATAAACCAGGTCCAACAATCATCTATTTTTATTTGATATCAATTAATTATCATATCTGATAAGAACCTATCATATCTGATCTGAACCTATCAGACATAACTAATTTTATTATACCTCTAACCTACTTAATCATATTATACACCTCTAATTTTGTACTTTCATTATTTAATTAGTGCGTCCGTTACACTTTCAGTAATTGAATAATTGGGTAAATTCAAACATTTACTAATATTTGTTTTAATGGAAGAAGTATATTTAATTATGTAATGTTTTATACTCTATTTATCTATCTAATCCTTATTAAAGAACATAAAAATTAATTCATTTAAAAAATAAGAGTCATCTGGTGAGGAATAGATGACGATTTCTGCGTGCGTGGACAGAATGCCTAACGGACAAAATGCCTAACGGACAAAATGCCTAACGGACAAAATGCCTAACGGACAAAATTTAAAATAAGTTAGACCAAGTGGAAACAAAGAGTTTTGTGTCAGAGATAGTTTACTAAATCACTTTCACATTGAATATGAACATTTGTAACTCAGCATGCTTAGTATAAACACTCTCTTATTTCATCTCACTGTGTTTGTGATTTATCACTAAAGTGTTTGCTCTATTTATCAAATTGCTCTAAAAAATAATCTTCCTACATCTTGCCATTTTTATTGGATATTTATGATCATCTTCTTCTATTTTCATCTTTTTAAGGATGTTTATAATCATCTTATTCTATTTCATTTTTTTTAATATTGTTTATTCTTTTAGGTAGCTATAATCATCTTCAATCTATAGTGATGTCACTGATGTTTATAGTTGCTTTTGATATTCTAAAGCAAGTTAAGAAATTACAATGTTTATATAAGTTAGTACTGACATGCAATTAACTACTCTGCTTATAAAAAACTACCTTTATAATATTAGAAGTTCCGATGGAAAAATTCAGTATTCATTATGGGATGTAACTGGGACGTAGTATACATTGTTTTCTTATGTTTTACATAAATTAAAAAAAAATCATTTGATGTTCAATTATGATAAGTTATATTACAATATAATGTATTCTGTTCTTTATTTACTAATAATCAATCCATTACAGATATCACTTCAATGTTTTCTATTCTGCCCTTTTATTTGAATATGGAGTTAATTCTTCTATTCACTTTGCAACATCCTTTTACGTCATTATTTTACAATTTCCATTTTCTTTATTCATATACTTTGTATTTTAGGCCTTTTGTCCGTTAGGCACTTTGTCCGTTAGGCATTTTGTCCTTTAGGCATTTTGTCCGTTAGGCATTCTGTCCGTTAGGCATTTTGTCCGTAGGCATTTTGTCCGTAGGAATTCTGTCCTAGTACCGATTTCTGCGAGACAATGACGCCATCTTGTTATAACCTATTTCCATAAGTGTTATGCAAAGCACGTTTGTATACCGATGTGTAATATTCTTAATCGAAACTCTAAAAATAGTTTATTAGTTAGCATTTTGTATATATGTCACAAATTGATTATCTATTGTTTATTTGCAAAGATTTCCAGAGAGTAATAATTGAAAAACTGTTTTTTTTTCTCCGAAAATGCAGTGATATCAGTCGTAATACCGAAGATATTATGCTATAATAAGATTGGTACACTACTCTCGCTAATTTCTGGTTTCAAAATCCATCTGGTTTCAAAAGCGAGAACGAGAATTGAAATATAGTAAGGACCCCCCTCCCCATCCCACATTTAACTTACAACATGGGGTCAAACATTGAAGGTCTAGGATTTTACCTTTCAATTACTGAGTCGAAATGGATAGGATTTTACTTTTTTCACCTTTCAAACACTGAATCAACATGGTTTGGGAAGGAAAAGGATCTCGGCTTAATTAGCTGCGACAGGAGACTCGTGAAAATCGTAAACTACAGGTGACTACACTGATTGTGAATAACGACTCAGAAAGATCTGGAGCTGTTCTGTAATCGGTTTCAGTAGCTGTTTCGAACTAGTCTTATTTTCTTCTACGGCTGTGACTCTGCCATTAAGAATACCATCTTTACTGCTGATGTTGACACGTAAAATGGCACTATTGATGTCTCGAGCCAGGTGCTATCTCCACCACCAGGTTGGATGGAGATCTTCATTGATTAAGTTTTGCAATCGTCCTACTGATGCCAGGCGTGAGATGAATAAATCCCCCTCCTTGAACCTAAGTGCTCTTAAACTTGACTTAAATAACTCATCTGACTTGCTGATTGATGACTGAATCTCGAGTGAACAGAAAGAGAGAGAGAGTTCGAGTTAGACAACCCCTTCATGGATATAACTCGATCTCTGCTAAAACTTTTTATTAAGTAACAAACTGTTTATTATCATCAACAATAAACAGTTAAAACACTTATAGTTTTATGTGTTTTTCAATCTAATAGAACTGGTCGAATATATCAATATGCAAGAACTGCTTTGCTTTTAAATAGATTACTCTGAATTTATTTCTAGTTCTGCTCTCAATTTTTCTTAACAGCAAAAGTTGTGTCAAATTTCAGGATTCAGAAGACTGGCTTGGAGATCCCAAAGCTCCACTGACGGGATTCAAATGGGAGCAGGGGAGACATGGAGTAACAACCGGCATTATGATATGGAGCAAGCCTTTCATAGTCAAAAAGAAGAGTGGGGAAGAGGTTGGTGTTAACAGCTAATTAGTTAGTTCAATTTGTAAATAATTAATTTTGATCTCCATTGGACACAAGTAAATGAACAATAACTTGCTATAATATTAAAAATCAATCATCACACTTATCTCTCTCATCTAGATGTTAGTGCAGAGCTTCAAAGATATATCCTATATGTGATAGTTTTAAGTCTTTATATTAAACTTCTTTTTTTCTAAATTCAACTTGAACTTTTTAAAATTAAACTTGTATCATTTTAAATTTAAGTTGAACTATTTTAAATAGAAAACGAATTATTTCAATTGAATTTGTAAATATTATAGACTTGAACAGATGATTATTATGGCGTGCATCTTGGACAACAACAGCCTTCTAATTTTCTTTCATTTCATCAGGTGGCAGTTATTTTAGTTGATACACAGGGCACTTTCGACACTGAGGCCTCCATAAAGGTGAGGAAACTCGATATCTCCCTAGTAATGGTTTGAAATAGTGATTATATTTCTTAAATGGTATAAATTCTATTCAGGACTCGACTGTAGTATTTTCTGTCGCCATGATGATGTCTTCGGTTTTCGTGTATAACATCAAGAGCAACATCCAAGAGGACCACTTGATGAATCTGCATAACTTCACATCTTATGGAATGAGGGTTCAGGAAGCTAGCGGCTCATCTCACGCTTTTCCGAGTCTCCACTTCTTGGTCAGAGACTGGCAATACCCAAATCATGAAGAGTACGGCTACGAAGGTGGCAACCACCTTCTCGATGATGTATTACAGGTGGTTCTATAATATGTATTTCTTATAGCTATGATAATAATAAGTTTACACCATGCAATGTAGATTTGAATTATGAATAATAATTAATGTGATTAGCAAACGCTGCAGGATATTCATTTTGTATTTTTAATTTGAGAGTATCAGAATCTTTAGTATTTTATATTTTTTAAATATTTTTCAACTCAGACTTATATGTAATTAATTCTCCAAGAAAAGATAACTTTGCTCACCTGGAGGTGGAGGTAAAAATAAACTAATTTATTTAACTTCCACTGATTATTCTTATCTGATTATTTGACTTTTTCTAGATCAGAGAAAATCAGCTTGTCTCACACCAGGATGTCCGCAGAGACTTACGTGGATGTTTCCGTGATATCAACTGTTGCCTCATGCCTCATCCTGGCTTCGATGTGATAGACCCAGAATTTGACGGCAGACTTGAACGTAAGATCTTAAATGTATTCATGCTTGCTTGAAACACATTCAAACAATTTTTTGTATTCTTCGATACATTTTATGCTATTTATTGAACTATGTATTTTATAATGTATATATTTTTCAACAGAAATAAGGGAAGCTTTCACTGATAATCTTCGTGTTTTGGTTCCTCGTCTTTTGGCACCAGAAAATCTTATCAAGAAAGAGGTTGGAGGTGAGCCTGTAAAGGCTAAGGATCTCTTTAGTTCGTTCCTGATGTTCATGGAAGTGATAAAAAGTGGTTAAAGTGCCTGATTCTATCTGAGGTAAATTTAATTAAAAGATGTAGTTTTCTAACTATTATATATAGAATGTATATGAATTAAATATTGAAAACTTAAATTCAGATAGCTCACTCAATTTATCGTACAAAATTGAATAAATTTGGAAAGTTTTCAGCTTAATTTGTAAATTTGAATTTATTTACATTATTCAAGAATTTCAAAAATAAAAGAAGCTACATTTCCTTCTTAATCTTCCTATGGAAAATCTTACCAAACAGTTTCAGTTAACAACAGAATTTCTTCGTAGTATACTGCTCGTGATTCGAACTGTACAGGAACTGTACAGTTCGAATCTTTTGTGAAGAGCAACAACTGGATCGACCTCTTAGCACAGGACGAAAGAGCTGCCGAAATTATTGACAATTTTTGTAGTATGTAACTAATGAATATCAATAATGAATATGTTTTTAATTATCTGTTCAATCACATGCATTACCTTCACACCAAGCAATGCATCATTAAAATTGCATCTGCTACTGAAGAGTTATGAAATAGATAATAACTAATAGATATTGCAACTCGATGAGTTTATTGCAATTTAAGGGTTCATTTTGCAACTATTACCTACTCTGATTCTCTCATATTAAAAGTCTAATAAATATTTATTACTGACAATTCTAGCCGAAAGAGCTGGAAAAAGTACATGAGAAAGAGAAAGGAAAGGCAGTTGTCAGTTATCGCGAGAAAATCATGTTCGGGAAAATGAACAAGCGGATTTTCATGGAGTTTGAAGAAAAACTCATTAAGGTAAAATAATTGAGAAATACTAATCTATGAAATTTATGCAGCAACAGCAGCAGCATTAGCAGGTGCAGCAGTTGTTGCAGCTGTTGCAGTTCCAGCAGCTGTTGCAGGAGCAGAAACATTCTTTAATGCAGGTTCAAAGCTATTGAAAAAATTAGTTAACTAGATAAGCTTTAATGAATGTTGGAATAACGATTAAGTAATTAAACATTAAGTTTGAATTACACATCAAAAATGTAGACTACAAAACTCAGACAATGGAAAATTACAAACTAACTACAACAATATGTTACAACTACCTAAAACCAAGACTCGGGCAGTAGTGCAAAGAGCGAATCTTGCACACCACAAGTTTAAAAGTCTAAGAAGGTGTTAGTGGAATAAAAAAAGTAGTCGACATCCCTAAATAGTAAATACTGTACAGTTGAAACAGCAGAGAGATAATTAATCATAGAGAAAAAAAAAATCTTTTTTAGGGTCTCCTTTCAAAAATTCATTTTTTAAACTTTACTAGATAAATTGGTCGTAACATTCTTTTTATCACAGACAAGGCCCATATTGTTAGACATATTGTAGCTCAATTTCTTTTGCTAGATAAATTTTGAATAACGAACATTGCATATAAGTCAAATAAATTACCTAATTATTTATTTTCCTTTATGAAGAACATTAAGCTGTATCACATCAAAATATTAGTCCCTCTTTATATATATATATTTATTTGTACGCTTCTTATGATTATATATTTTTACGATTATGTAGCATAAATTTAATTAATATTGAGGTTTTTTTTTCAATTGACGTTCATAGGTTATTAAATTTGTAAGGCATGATGAGCCTAAACTTTATTTGTATCCGTTAAAATTACAAAGCTTGTGTTTCCATGCAAGAATATTCGCCCAACCAACCTTATTCATGGCGAATATTTGCACCCTATAGAAAAGTATTTTTAAGCTTATAAGAGTATTTAATGCCTAAAATATTACCTTATATGTGTATATTTATTCACTTTTAGCTATAAGACTTTCCCCTTATGTTTAAGATAACGAGTTGAAATAATAAATGTGGGTAAGAATCGTATGATTGGACGATTTTCACTTGTTTCATTTAAAACAATAGAGTAAACAAGCAAATGTAGACAGTAATGTGATGGAAATATAGACATTAATGTGATGGAAATGTAGACATTAATGTGATGGAAATGTAGACAGTAATGTGATGGAAATGTAGACAGTAATGTGATGGAAATGTAGACAGTAATGTGATGGAAATAAAGACATTAATGTGATGGAAATAAAGACATTAATGTGATGGAAATGTAGACATTAATGTGATGGAAATGTAGACAGTAATGTGATGGAAATAAAGACAGTAATGTGATGGAAATGTAGACAGTAATGTAATGGAAATAAAGACATTAATGTGATGGAAATGTAGACATTAATGTGATGGAAATAAAGACATTAATGTGATGGAAATAAAGACATTAATGTGATGGAAATGTAGACATTAATGTGATGGAAATGAAGACATTAACACTGTCGCTACGTGATGAAATAATTTTTAGTTTAAACTCATAGCCAACTGATATTGCAAGCATAAAAATAGTCCTGAAATGGAGGCAAAAGTCATGACGTCACACGATAATTCAGGTAAACATGATGAGAAAAGTTGTCTGAAGTTTTGAAAATGGTTGTTTATCAAGAGAGTTGTTAAAATATTAATATTGAATGTTTTTAAGATTGGAGGTTTGAAACCCTGATATTGTTAATTATACAGGGTGTCCCAGTAAAAAAGTGTACCTACCGAACTTGAAATTAGTATATTTCATCAACTACTAAAGGTATATTTTTCTGTTAAAGGTACTCTCCACTCTAAATTTAAAAAAATCTGGAATTGCTTTAAATATGTAAAACTAAGGTTATATAACATATAACAGTAAACAGAATTTGAATCGATCAAGTATTCTGTTCACAATTAACTATATAAGAAATATTCACATTTCGCTTCTTTCATTCCGACATTCATTAGAAGAAAAAGCCCGCATAATTGAGTAGGTATGTTCGTTCGTATATACATATAGTACATACCTATTTAAATACAGTGTTTTAAAATGAACAGTTCTCTAGATAGGAAAAATGTTAAGATTTATGAAAACTGTTAGTAAGAAATACTTAATTAGATACTTGGGTTTTTTATATGATTCCATTATCTTGGAATCAGCTTTATTATTGTTTTGAATTTGTTGGATCAAGTAGCCTATCGGCCATCTTAGCTTTTTCTTTGCTTGAAATTCAGAGGGGTAGTAGAAAGAACGGAAACAAAGCATGCCCCTCGATACATCTAATCTATAAGTTATATATGTATACCTGAGACCGAATTTTCAGCTCAAATCTCATGTTAAATATATCCAAAAGAAAATCGGGAAAAACAAATCAGGGGAAAATATCAGATATCCGAATTACAAAATGAACGGAAACCAGAAATATAACAAACCTGAATTTTTTTATCTGGGTATGTTTTCCAAGGGGTACGGTCAAGAGACCCCCGGTCTGGAGTCATCCCTCCCTGTTTTTTATTCCTTATTTACCTAGTTAAACAAATGAAGAACTATTTAGATAGAAATAACTGAGAGTTGCTAGTATAGTTTTTTGTATCCGCTAGTTTGTTGTACTGTACACTTCATGATTGTTTAATGACCTGGCAGGAGGGTTCGGGGGGCGGCACGCCCCCCTATATACACATATTTTATGTCTAATCAGTAATGAACTACAAAAGTGTCAATAAGGATTAAATAATATAGGTAAATAAGGATTTAAAAACAGGGGGGCTTATGACCGGAGGGGCTCTTAGGACCTACAACCGTTTTCAAAGGATTTGTTATTCCTATCTCTGGGATTAATCAATGCAGAAATGGTTTTCCGTAAATAATTTTGATATTACTAGTAATTATTTTGAATTAACAAATACTTCAGTCACTGCAAGGAATAATAAAAAACTGTAGAAAATAGGAGGGACTTCTTTATTTATAATGGAAACTGAAGATGATTTACCAGGTATAAAAAAAAGACAAATATATAATTGTACAACCATGTAATAAAATATTTAATCTCACACAAATACTGAATTTAATGAACTAGGTAGGTACAACCGTAAGATAAAATAGACTTATTTTTATTAATTAAAAACACCTTAGAAGAAACTGCCTATCATTTGTACTCGTCTCAGTTATTTAAAAGTTACAACAAAGTAAACAGGTTTAGTAACCCTCACAATCTGCACCCTGTAGCTAATGTGCAGGTAACTACAACATAATTAATCTCATCCAGTAGGGAAAGTGGCTAGTTAACAATTACACAATTTAGATAATGAAGTATATAAATTGAACTATGATACTTTTCATATATGATTGATAACTTGGAATTTACCCTGTCTTGGCACATATGAATTAGAATTTTTTTCATGAAACAGAAAAAGTCATTTAAAGTTCATAGATATTTAGTAATTTCAGGATAAATCTCAATTTGCACGTCGAGATAATATACCAATACTAAATTCTAATGCTAGGTCAATCTAGGTAGTTTTATATTCAATCACGAGTCTTAACAGAATATTTAGAACTAACTATTCAAGTTCCTTTATTCCAAGTCATTCAAGTTCCTTTATTCCAAGTCATTCAAGTTCCTTTATTCCAAGTCATTCAAGTTCCTTTATCAGTTACAGTCATTCTAATTCCTTTATCAATTACAGTCATTCACATTGAGGAATCACATGAGTGTTTTTGAGTATGTTTTAGCTGTCGTCAACTCTAGATATTATCCTGATATTGTTTCCCTTAGTGAGAGACTTTATCAACTCATCGTAAGAGAGGCCAAACTTTGCGCAGATGAGATCTGTCGTGTTGTTACCGTCACAGCATCTTCGGATGGACACCGAGAGGCTACTTTGCGAGTCCTGTCTGCGACCTGGGGAATAAATTGTTGTAAATTTAGAGACTCTGATTTGAGATAGGAAAGTGTATCGAGCAAGAAATATTGAATCGTATTGTTGCTCATTTTAGGAATTCTTAAAGTTTGAAACTGTTCAAATGGAGGTGTTAGAAATATTTTAGGAGAATGGAAGCATAGTGTGTTGCTAATTAACAGTTGTTAATTGGTAGCTTTTCATGATATGAATTTAAAATAAATTTCTTTACTTTGTCCATATATTTTTTAAATAAAATAAGCTAAACCCATAAATTTTTGGTGGTTTCCTTGGACCTAATTTTCATATTTTTTTCAATCTATGTCATTGCAAGGATCTTGTGGTAATCCCAGGTAGTTATTAGTATTGACATGTAAGGGAACTCTATTACAATAAACAGCATTTTCGATGAGAAACAAGTGAAAGAAATAAAAAAACATCTGGGATAGTCCAGATGATATATGCATTGAAGTGTCAATATATGTAAATAAGTTGAGAAAATTTATTTTTCTTTTTTAAATTGCATCAATCCTGTCATTCACCATTACAGAGCCATGTGCAATAGAGTTTAAATTTCACATCACCAATAAACAAGAATTCAAAGTAGCTAAAGCTTTGAAAACAGATTTTATGAAACTTCAATTAAAAACTACTAAATACTACTTTGAAGTTAAATGCAAAATTAGAAAGAAATTGAAGGAGAAAACTTTGAAAGGAGTTGAAAAGATGCCACCACCAACAACAACATCTTCATCACAGCTAAAAATATAGTATTGTGCAAAGAATTAGTTTAATTTCTAGGTGAAAGAAAGGCATTCAAATGAACACAGAGATACCCAAAACAAAATATTTTAATATGATGATTTGATTTTTTTTAACGCTTCACAACTCACACTGTCTTGTGTTAGAAGGTGTTACGTACACAGGGTACTCATAAACCCTTTTGATGAGTCCATGCATCACCCCAAAGGTGACCAGTCTGCGTATATCCACATTGGGAACGGGTGGTGGTATTCTCTTGCCCAGAATACTGTTATTGTCTGCGTAGATTATGTTCCTGCGACCCACTTGCAGAATAGAGAAACAATAGTCACGCACTGACCGACCTATCTTGAATCTGCGCAGATGGTACATTGAATAAATTACAGAAAAGGGAATATATACCAAGCCTTGCCATAAATAAAAGATAAAAATAATGAAAAAATTATCACAGCAGAGTCTCCGATTCTATTCGGAGACAATATTTCACCAGATAAAATATATAATTTTACAAATAATACTTAGGTGAACGTTAAATATTCTGATAAAACAGATAGTAACTCATGCTAATTGTTCGTAACTTCAGACGATTATAACAACTCACTCGCAGTAGAGTTTGAAGCAGTCTTCGAATGTTATCGGTGGACCGGCTGTATCGCCTATAATGTAGTTACTGCATTTGTCGTACAGGGAAGCACCCCAATATAATTCTTTCAAATCTGAAAACGACTAAAACCATTTTGAATACATTGAAAAACGAGTTATGAATTTAATTTTAACTTCATTTGGAATATGGCCTCAAAGTGGCTTCAATAATAAAAAAGTACGTATACAGGTAGGTCCCAATATATTACCAAATTCATGACTCAAGTCCTATTACAAATGGTAATAAGAATAGGATATTTTACAAGTTACTATATAAAGGTTACTCTAAAACATTTCATTTCCTATGAGTTACAATAAAATAAAATGCTTTTAATTACTCGACTTAGCAGATAAAGAGCCAGAATTAGTTCATACTCAGTGATCAATGTTCAAATAGTGAATGAATAAATATTTATAAAATTGAACCATAGTTTAAATTTCACTCAGAATATGTGAGTCACAAGGTAATGTTTTATTCTGCATTTATTTATTCTTACTATTTGTTATAATAGCGGGGACTGCCTGTAATTTACAGAATTTATCTCTGGGCAATATACCTACAACCCATTTGAAGACTTCACTCACTTTCAGTGGCTGTGTAGACAGACATTGGAGTACATGAAAATAGGTATGAGCTTCACTATCTCGTAGTACAGGAGGTCCTGAATGCATTTCTGAAAAAAAAAAACATCAGGTCAAAATTAAAAAAAAATAGTCATTAATATAATACTGGGACTTTCACGGAAACTGTCAAATAATAATTGGCTAATAGATTCGCTTAATGAAGACCAAATTTTATATACTAAATCACGCTATAAAGGTTAGAAAATGCAATTTACGAACATCTAAAATTTAATTAGTTTCCGTTACTACAAATGTTGAAATGACCTTTGTCTTGAAAATTCAAGACAAAGTTCCACACGTTGACTTATATTAATTGGCTTTCTGACGATTTCAGCTGCAGTGTTGTTTCACAATGGCGCACAAATTTTCATATTTTCTGGATGTTGGTTCCTGATACCCCCCCAAAACCCCAAAAAAACAGAAGTAAGGGGGATTCATATCTGGACTGCATCTTGACCAAACAGCTCTCATTGAAATTAAGTGGTGCTGAAATTTGGTTTGTAACATTTCAATGTTTGCCATCATGCAGTGAGGAGTTGCTCCATTTTGTTGAAACCACCACTGTTTTCTGTTATATGTGGGAAAAAGTGTTCATTCAACTTCCTTCAATATGATTCCCCATTAACTTTCTCTGCATTGTCATTTTCATCTTTAAACCAATAAACACTTAAAATTTCTCTTTCGATGAGACCAACCCAAGCCATTACTTTTTGAGCGTGTCGTTGTTGTTCTCCGATTTCATGTAGGTGCACTGAAGTTCAACATCTTTCATTTTGTCTGTTAGGAGCAGTTCTTCTCACAAACCACTTTGGGTTGGACTATATTAGTCTCTGCGAAAAATTACCAGGCTGCTTTTGACACCGCTGGCAGAATTGTAATCGTTTTTCTTTGTGCATTTGTATAAGGGTCTGAACTTTGTGAATTCTGTATGGCTTGAATACACCATAAAATTGCAATCTGTATGAATACCATAAAATTGCAGTTTATGACCTTTATAACGTGACATAGTATGTAAAATTTGGTTTACATTAAGTGGGTCTATTAGCCATTTACTATTTGACAGTTTTCGTGAAAGACCCTGTAGTATAAATTAATTCAAGAGAGGAGCATTGATGGTAATTAATAGAGTGAATGATAGAAAATTATGAATTGAATTGTGGAATCTTTGATAAAATAGAATAGGTATTCAATTGTTCACTATACACTCACTTTAGAGAGGTCAAACTCTCTAATTTACTCTCATTTTAGAGAGGTCAAACTCTCTACTTTACACTCACTTTAGAGAGGTCATACTCACTACTTTACTCTCATTTTAGTGAGGTTATATTCTCTACTTTACACCCACTTTAGTGAGATCATACTCTCTACTTTACACTCAATTTAGTGAGATCATACTCTTCACTTTACACTCACTTTAGTGAGAATAATACTCTCTACTTTACACTCACTTTAGTGAGATCATACTCTCTACTAAACACTCACTTTAGTGAGATCATACTCTCTACTAAACACTCACTTTAGTGAGATCATACTCTCTACTAAACACTCACTTTAGTGAGATCATACTCTCTACTTTACACTCACTTTAGTGAGATCATACTCTCTACTTTACACTTACTTTAGTGAGATGATACTCTTTACTTTACACTCACTTTAGTGAGATCATACTCTTTACTTTACACTCACTTTAGTGAGATCATACTCTTTACTTTACACTCACTTTAGTGAGATCATACTCCCTACTATACACTAACTTTAGTGAGATCATACTCTCTACTTTACACTCACTTTAGTGAGATCATACTCTCTACTAAACACTCACTTTAGTGAGATCATACTCTCTACTTTACACTCACCTTAGTGAGATCATACTCTCTACTATACACTCACTTTAGTGAAATCATACTCTCTACTTTACACTCACTTTAGTGAGATCATACTCTCTACTTTACACTCACTTTAGTGAGATCATACTCTCTACTTTACACTCACTTTAGTGAGATCATACTCTCTACTATACACTCACTTCAGTGAGATCATACTCTCTACTTTACACTCACCTTAGTGAGATCATACTCTCTACTATACATTCACCTTAGTGAGATCACACTCTCTACTTTACATTCACCTTAGTGAGATCATACTCTCTACTTTACACTCACCTTAGTGAGATCATACTCTCTACTATACACTCACTTTAGTGAGATCATACTCTCTTCTTTACACTCACTTTAGTGAGATCATACTCTCTACTATACACTCTTCAGTGAGATCATACTCTCTACTATACACTCACCTTAGTGAGATCATACTCTCTACTATACACTCACTTTAGTGAGATCATACTCTCTACTATACACTCACTTTAGTGAGATCATACTCTCTACTATACACTCACTTTAGTGAGATCATACTCTCTACTTTACACTCACTTTAGTGAGATCATACTCTCTACTTTACACTCACCTTAGTGAGATCATACTCTCTACTATACACTCACTTTAGTGAGATCATACTCTCTACTATACACTCACTTTAGTGAGATCATACTCTCTACTATACACTCACTTTAGTGAGATCATACTCTCTACTTTACACTCACTTTAGTGAGATCATACTCTCTACTTTACACACACCTTAGTGAGATCATACTCTCTACTATACACTCACTTTAGTGAGATCATACTCTCTACTTTACACTCACCTTAGTGAGATCATACTCTCTACTATACACTCACCTTAGTGAGATCATACTCTGTACTTTACACTCACTTTAGTGAGATCATACTCTGTACTTTACACCCACTTAAGTGAGAGCATACTCTCTACTATACACTCACTTTAGTGAGATCATACTCTCTACTATACACTCACTTTAGTGAGATCATACTCTCTACTTTACACTCACCTTAGTGAGATCATACTCTCTACTATACACTCACCTTAGTGAGATCATACTCTGTACTTTACACTCACTTTAGTGAGATCATACTCTGTACTTTACACCCACTTTAGTGAGAGCATACTCTCTACTATACACTCACTTTAGTGAGATCATACTCTCTACTATACACTCACTTTAGTGAGATCATACTCTGTACTTTACACTCACTTTAGTAAGGTCCAACTCCACGTTGGCAAAGGCGGCTATTTTAGCAACGTGAGAGACACCGTCAATGTAAGGCAGAACCTGCCAGTGATAAAAGAAAAACATTTTAAATTAATTAACTCGTAGGAAATAAACAGCAGCACAACATGAAATAAACAAGAGTATTGTGACTTGAGTGGTTAATTATCAACTAGCTAATTGAATAGTAGCTGTGCCATAAATTATGGTTTCAACAGAGATGACCTACAGAGTTAGTGGTCCACAGTTCCAAACAATAGACTCTACCTGTTTTGTGGTAAGGTCCAATGTACGGAGTTGCTCAGAAATCACAGGTTTCATCAACTCTGGTACTTGGTCTGCACGAACTGCAGCTGGTGTTCCATAGTCCTCTATCACCTGTGGGATTTGTGGTATAATAAATAATAACTAGATTACGTGCACTCGGTCAGGCAATTCGGTTGAACACTTTTACAGTTAAGTTAACAATGTAGAGGGCTGCATTAATATTGATGACAGAACTTTTGTTATAAATTGCTTTTCTCTGAAACATCAGAGTTGTAACTGGCACTCAGTTTATTTTTATCTCAGTTCTCAGAGACATGACAGCAAACGAGAGGGGAGTGGACAGGAAACTGAGGGAGGAGCTGAAAGAGAGAAGAAATGCAGAGGAGGGTGCTACCTTTGTCATCAAGAGAGGTAAAGTTGTGAGGATTGAGGGAGGAGCAGATAGAAGAAACAACAATGGTGTGGCTAATATGGGAGGGGTAAGACCAAAGGTGAGAGGAAACCAGGAAAATTTTCATGGGGGAATGCGTGGGGGATACAGAGACATGGTGAGGGGGGCCGCCAGGGGTCATCTGAATCCTGGCAGTGTGCGAGTGGAAGTGAGGGAGAGACGATGAAGGGGGTGTTTTGTATAAGATTGATGAATGTGCAGGGTTTGAGTAGTGGGGAAAAGTGCAGAGATATTGGATATGGTGAATGAGAACATGTTGTTATGTCTGACTGAAACTCAAAAGAAGGTGGATGATGTCAGGATTGAGGAAGGAATAACGATATTGCAGAGTATGAGGGAGATGCAAGACAGAAAAGGAGGGGGGCTGATTTGTGCATATAAAGAGAATAACAATATAAAATTTGAGAAAAAAGAGATAAAGAGTAGAGAAATATTGCACATGAAGGGAATTTTTGGGAAACTTGAGTTGACATTGGTGTTGGTATATCTGAGGACGGGTAATGATGGGGAAGTTGAACAGTTTAATGAGGAAATTGTGAGGGACTGTGAAAAAATAGTGAAGGCAGTGGGGGAGGGGCAGGGGGTGCTAGTGCTGGGGGATTTTAATGGACATCTGGGGTATTTAGGGTACCAGGATGAAAATAGAAATGGAAAGTTAGTAAACAGATTTATCGAGAAAAATAATATGATTTTGCTGAACTGTGATAAAAAATGTGAGGGGATATACACATGGGAGAGGGGGATCAGAGAAGTGCGATTGACTTGATGATGTTGAATGAGAGACTGTACGAGAGATTCGTGGAAATGAAAATAGATGAGAATAGGGAGGTGATTGAAGTTTCGGATCACTGTGTAGTGGACACTTACCTAAGAGTGGAGATGAGAGAGGAGGGACGTGAGACTGAGAAGTGGCATGAAGCAGAGTACTATAAGTTTACAGAGGAGAGGAATGGAAAGTTTAAAGCTGGAGTTGAGGAGGAGTTGTTAGGGGTGGAAGAGATGAGCATAGAAAAAATAAATGGTATTTTGAGAAAGATAACTGATAGAACACTGAAGACAAAGTATAGGAGGAAAGTTGGAAGGAGTGGGAAGATAGAACAACCATGGATGAATGAGAAGGTGAGGGAGGAAATAAAGAAGAGAAGAAAATTGAACAAGGAGCACAGAAACTGGATAGGAGTGGAAGGCAAGGAGGAGGCGTGGAGGAGGTATACAATGCAAAAAGAGAATGTGGCACAAATGGTAGCAAGAGAAATGAGATTACATGAGGAGAGATTGGCGTCAGAAATAAGGAATGGAAATAGAGGTAAAGAACTCTGGAAAAGAATCAACAAACTAAGAGGAAAAGAAGAGAAAAGAGAAGATCTGAAAATCTACAACGTAGAGGGACGTATGTTGGAGGGGGAGGAGATGAGGAATTTCTGGCAGGGGATATATCAAATGCATCCAAACAGAATGGAAGAAATGTGGACAGAGGAGATCAGGGGAAGATATGATGAAGAACTTGAACTGAGGAGGAGACAAGAGAGAGAGGAGCAAGAACAAGTGAGATTGGATCTACCAAGAATTGTGCTGGACCGATACAGACATGTGAAGGTGATGGACGTGGAAGTGGAGAAGGAAGAAATAAAGAAAGTGATAGAGAAGCTGAAAAACAGAAGTGCAGGAGGAGTGGATGGACTGAAACCGGAAATGTATAAAATAATTGGAAAAAGCGATGGATTTTTGGAAGGAGTGAAGAATAGCTATAGAAAAGTGATAGAGTCGGGAGAGCTTCCGGAAAGCTGAAGAGGTCCAGAACAGTAATGTTGAAAAATAAACCAACAGCGGCGGACCTTAAGCCCCGTCCAGACGGTCAAATTTATTTAGAGAAGTGACAAACTTAATGACAAACTAAATGACAAACTTATCGTCAGTTTTTAAGGAGTGTCTACACGGTCAAATTTTCTCGCCAAAAGTTTGAGGTTCACTGGCGTCAGTTTCGTCAAAATTAATGTTATATATCGTGAAAATAAAAATTATATAACTTGGTATGTATATTTTTTTAATTTAGAACAGTAAGAAACCAGAAAAAATAATTTGTTTTTAATGACAAAATATCGTGTTGAAAAGGATAGTCAAAAATAGATCATATAAACAATTCACAACGTAGGTAGCCTACCTATAACTTAGATCTAATACATTCTAATACAACCAAGTAGGTATTAAAGAGTCTATCGTCAGCCATTGTAACTAGATAGATACGAAGTTTGAAAAAAATGAGGTTTTTGTAGGTGTACCTAGCTGTAATAAACTAAAATGACGAGCAAATAAAAAAATATTATTGCCGGAAAGTCAGTGTGTACTTCAAACTTTATCGTCAGCAAATAGTTTGACAAACTTTTTGATGACGATATCCAACATGTTGGAATAAAAAACTGATGAAAAGTTTGACGGTTTGCTAACGCTAGGAAGTTATCGTCATTTAGTTTGTCATTAAGTTTGTCACATCTCTGAAAAATTTGACCGTCTGGACGGGGCCTTAGACCAATAGCCATGACGAATGTTTCGTATAAAATGATGATGGCGGTGCTTAGAGATAGAATTGAGGAACTTAAAGATGGTGTAATATTCAGTAAGACAATCAATAGTAGAAACATATATTTGTAAATGTAAAATTCCATTTGATAAGACGCTAGTTATACAAAGTTCGTAGTCAAGATACATGCTTATCTTGACCCGAATTATATTATAAATATTCATAGAAAGAATTAATATTAAACTAATGGATATTACATCCCTCCCAGACTTCAGCTACTTTTCCTCAATATTAAAGTCTATTCGGAGGTTTGGATATTCTCTCACTTCTTCTTGGGTCAGATTACTCTTCATTTCTATTTTGTACTTCTAAACTAACTTGTTATTTGAATTCATTTGATTTTATGTTATTTTAATCCTCGTGATTGTTAGAGTTACTTTTTCCAGTTGTAATTGTTTCATTATCATCATCGTCATAGCTTTCCTGGTTTTCTGTCACGTTTGGGGGGTTTGTAGTTTATTTAATTTCTGGAGATATTTTCTTGAATCATGTCTCATGTCTAATTTCTTGTGATCGTCTTGTTTCCATCATCTGCTGTTATCATGGTTCCTTTCTTACTCACAATTTTCATAGGTTTTGGAATATAAACTGGTTCAGATTTATTAATCGATTGTTTCTTAACTAGCACGGAGTCATTTATTTTATATTCCTTTTCTTTGCATTTCCTATCATAATATTATTTCATTTTTTCTTTGGCTTTCATATCATTCAAAATAACTTCAAACTTTCTTTCTTAATCTGCTTGCTTGTTGATGATAGAAGGCATTTTAGTCTGCATTTACCGTTTTGAAGAAGCTCATAAGGCGGAATCTTAGTGGAAAGGTGAGGACAAGATCTGTAATTTTGTAAAAACTTAAATAACTCCTATTTCCAATTCTTTAGTCCAATTTTTGATGTCTTTAAAACTTTCCAAATGTTACACATAAATTTTTCAACTTCTCCGTTTGCTTGCGGATGTAGTGGTGTTATTTTTCTATGTTTGATGCCCATCTCTTTCATGTAATTTTCAAAATACTGAGAATTAAAAGGTGCTTCATTATCGGTCCTTATTTAATTTGGTAATTCGAAATCACTGAGGACTTTGTCGAAAATTGGAATTATTGAGGTTGCTTTTAAAGTGTTGGTGAATTCTATCACTGGATATCTTGAGTAGTCATCCATAATTACTAAAATGTAAGTGCCATCACTCAGTGGTCCTTTGGAATCAGCAGATAGGTGACTCCAGCACTCTTCATGTAATTGCGACATCATCACAGGAGGTCTGGTGTGATCAGCAACACATGATTGACATTCTAGACAATTTTTGATTCTTTGTTCAACCATTTCGTCTAATTTTGGGAACCATACTTTTTCTCGTAGTAGTTATTTAGTTTTTACGATGCCCAGGTGTACCTCGTGAGCCAAATTTATGATTTCTGCCTGAAGGCTCGTAGGTATTAATAACTTAGTGCCACGTAGCAGTAATCCATTATTGGAACAGCATATTTCTTACTTTCACTTTCAGAAAACATTTCAAATCTTCTTTTTGATTTTTATTCAGTAACTTGTGTCGTAAGTGTTAGAATTGATTGTGTTTTTCAATGTAGCTAAAATAGTATCTTCACAAGTTTTCTCGACTATAATTTGTTTGGGAATAGCTTTTGTAGTAGCATTTTGAATTATATAGTTGATGTGATTCTCAACATTTTCTGTTTCTCTATTTATTTGTTTAGTATTAGCAATTGGGTGTCTTGATAAATAGTCAGCTGGATTGTTGCAGCCTGGTTCAAATTTGACATCGAAATCATACTGCTAGCATCTTAAGACCCATCTTTCTATTCTAGCAGGGAGTTTAGCTCTTGGATTGTTGTATAGTTTTTCCAATGGCTTGTGGTCAGTAATAACAGTAAATGGTTATCCGTACAAATTAATGTGGAGTTTCTCAATTCCACAAACAATAGCTAGTGCCTCCCTCTCAATCTAAGAGTAACGTTATTATGTCTAGTCTAAGGATTTGCTTGCATAATTAACAGTTTTTTCTTCTCCATTTGTGGTATTTCGCTGGGTTAAGAGAGCACCCAGACCAAACGGACTTGCATCTACTCTTAAAATAGTCTAGTTATTCTTGTCGAAATAGTTGAATGTAGTTTCATTGCTGAGAGAGTCTTTAATTTTTTTGAAATGTGGTTTGACATTCTTCATTCCATCTCCATTTCTTTTCCTTGATGACTTGTCTTAATGGTTCAGTTAGAGTTGCTAAATTTTTGATGAATCTCCCACAATAGGTGATCATACCTAGAAAACTTCTCATTTCACTCACATTACTTGGTCTTTCCATACTTTTAATAGCTTTAACTTTATCTGGGTCTGGCTGAACTCCTTTACTGCTGAAAATGTAACCAAAGAATTTTATTTTAGATTAGTTAAATTTACACTTGTCTTTGTTTAGAGTGAGACCAGCGAGTTATAAGCTTTCTAAGGTTTTCTTCAAATTTGAAATATGCTCACTTTCAGTTTTGCCGTAAACGATGATATCGTCGCTAATATTAACCGAACCTGGAATATTAGATATTATTGTTGAAATAGTATGCTGGAAGATTTCTGCAGCAGATGATATACCAAAATTTAGTCTCTTATATCGTCTCAATCCAACATGTGTACTGAATGTTGTCAAGTATCTACTTTTTTGTGTAATTCCAATTGGTGGTATCCAATTGGTTCAAATCCAACTTTGAGAATATCGTAGCATTGTTCATATCATAAAGGATGTCATCAATTGTTGGAGTGATGTGTCTTTCTCTCTTAATAGCTTTGTTTACTTCTTTCATATCGATGCAAAGTCGAATTTCATCTTCTTTTCCTGGTTTAGGGACTACAACTATGGGTGAAATCCATGGTGTTGGCCCTTCAACTTCCTCTATTATGTCTAATTCCTCTAATTCCTTCAGTTTTTCTTCAACCTTTTTCCTAACGTGAAATGGGATTCTACGATGAGGTATTGTTACAGGTTTGACTGTTTCATCAACGTGTAACTTTATTTGTCCTCCAGAGTATTTTCCAACGCCATTAAATAGTTTTCCATTTTAATTTATAATGCTCTCAATGTCATTAACTTGATGTGATAACTAAATTAAAACAATATCCTCTGCTGTTTTAAAACTAAGCAAATTTCCACTTTCATTGCTTTGAGTAACGTAAAATTTAGCCTTAACCTTCTTTCCTTGATGATTTATCTGTCCATAGAATGATCCTAGTAAATCGATTGGTTTGTTTCCTTGGAAAGGATATAACATCGTCTCTGTTCTTTTCAAAATTACGTGTTTTTTTATATTTTCATATACCTTTTTGCTAATAATATTGACACAAGCACCAGTGTCTATAATAAATGCTGCGTCTTTTTTTTCTAATAAGATCTATACTTTTGGTTACTTCGATTTATTTCTTTACAATCCGAAGACATATTCTTCGTGAGTTGAGCTTTCATCAGAAGCTGTTGAAGCGTTTATTTTTATTTCCTGTATTTTACTTGGATTTTTAGATCTACATACTTTTGCAAAGTGGTTCATTTTTTGCACTTTAAACATTCTTTGCCCATTGCTGGGCATTTTGTTGCATGAGGGTAAATACCCCCACATCTGAAGCATTTCTTTTCTTTACCCGAATGAAATGAAGATTCTTTCTTCGAGATTTTGTTAATGAAGTCTCCCTGCTCCATCACCAAAGCATGTTTCTCAACCATTTCAAATGATCGTCCAGCAGCTAAAACATCACTCAATGACATGTCGTCACGCAGTGCTTTTCGACGAAGTCTTTGTGAGTTGCAGTTCTGAATAATTTGAGTTTTTATTTCTCTATTGAGATCAGAGAATTCACACGTTGTTGCCACTTTACGGAGTCTCGAATGGAATGAATCAATGGATTCATTCTCCAATTGTTTTATCCTCCTGAAGAGATGAATCTGGTACTCCAAATTCTTCTTGGGACTGAAGTACGCAGTTAATAACTCTGTCATTTTGTCAAAGTTGGCTTCATTTGTGTCTTCTGACGAGAAACTCCTGTAAATCTCAAAGAGTTGTTCTCCCGCAAAATGCAATAGTAGCGCTTTCTTCCTATTATCATCAGTGATGCTATATGCAGTCAGCATATTTTTAAATCTGCTGATGTATGAGATCCATCTGTTGCCTGCAGAAGTTATTTCTTCGTCTATGATGAACTTTTCGAAGTGTGCTTGCTCCATTATTTTCCTTTGTCGCCAATGTAATATTCAGTAAGACAATCAGTAGTAGAAACATATATTTGTAAAGGTAAAATTCCATTTGATAAGACGCTAGTTATACAAAGTTCGTAGTCAAGATACATGCTTATCTTGACCAGAATTATATTATTAATATTCATAGAAAGAATTAATATTAAACTAATGGATATTACAGATGAGAACGGGATGAGAATGGATGAGCAGATAGGTTTCACACCAGGAGGGATGATTGAGGACAACTTGTTTGTTCTGCAGGAGTGTGTCCACGAGGTGTATAGGAGGAGGGAGGGGTTGGTATTGGTAGCAGTTGATTTCAAAAAGGCATATGATTCAATTAGGAGGGAGACAGTGCTGGAGGTGTTGAGGTAGTACAGGGTGGAGGGAAGAGTGATAGAATTGTTCAAGGAGGTATATTTCGGAGATAGGACCAGAGTGGAGTTGGGATGAGGGAGTGCCGTGGAGATGAAAGTGGAGAGTGGTATCAGACAGGGGTGTACTGCATCGACAGTCCTGTTCAAATTGATTACTTATAAAATAATTGAAGCTTTGAGAAGGAAGATGAGGAGTACAGGTGGGGGATGTGAGGGTGAGAAGTTTGTTTTATGCAGATGATGGATTGCTGTTGGGTGGAAGTGTGGGAGAAGCGGAGGAAGGTATAGAGGAATTGAAGACAGTGGCAGGAAGATATGGACTGGAGGTGAACACAGGGAAGAGCCAGTGCTGGCTCTTCCCTGTGTTCACCTCAGGAAGAGGTGAGGTGAATGAGATAGCAGGTATGGCAGTGGTGGAAGAAATTAGGTACTTGGGGGTGAAAATTGGGAATCGGAAGAATATGTTTGAAGGGCAAAGGAAGGATATGGTGAATAAGTCGAAATGGATGAGTAATCTGACCTATTCTGTTATTGAGAAGAGTTGCCACAAGGTATTAATTGGAAAGAATTATTGGAAGAGGGTTAATCTGCCGAGAGTGCTGTATGGTGCGGAGGTTGTGGGACTGAGGGGAGGAGATATGTATGTTATTCAGAGGCAAGAAAATGCAGCAATGAGATGAATGTTGGGGGCGTCGAGAGGAGTGGCTGTTGCGGGAATGAGGGGAGATGTGGGAATTGGAACGGTGATGAGTACAGTAGCTAGAGGTAGACTGCAGTATATGAAAAGAGTTGAGCATGGAGAGAATGAAATGCTGAAGAGAGTAATGAGAGTGGCTAAACAGAGGGGAAGTGAATGGGTGAAGCAGACCAGGAAATGTATGAGCTGGGCAGGTATTGAGGAGGAGGAACTAAAAACAATGACAAAGAAGGCTATGAAGAAGAGAGTGGCGGAGAAGGTGCATCAGGAATGGATAGAGGAAATGGAAGGGAAGAGCAGCTTGAGAATTTACAGAAGGTTTAAAACAGAGATGAAGGAGGAAGATCATGAGGGTGGTATGGAATCTAGAGTGTGTTTGCAGCGAGAACGAGAAGTTTGAAGTTGGGATGCAGGAGATGGGGTGAGGAGAGTGTGGAGTGTAGGTTGTGTGGAGCAGAAAGAGAGGATGAAGAGCACTTTATATTAGAATGCGGAAGGTTGAAGGAGATAAGAAATGAAGCCATTGAACTCCAGAGACCGAGAAGGGAGGACGTGGATGAGATTTTGGGAGGATTTCTGTTTGGTGGAGAGGAGAGAAGGGGTGGAAGGAGGGTGCTGTACAGGATATGGAGGCTGAGGGAGAGAGGGGAGGCTGTTGTGGCTGGAGGTTTGGTGGGGTGAGGTGCTGTTTTCTGGAGTGTGGATGACCAGTGAGTTGAGTGTGATAGATAATAAGTGTAGTGATAACTGATACGCATAGTTATAAGTGTAGTGATAAGTATAGTTATAAGTGTAGTGATAAGTATAGTTATAAGTGTAGTGATTAGTTAAAACACTTTTGTGTTTTCTTATTTAATTTGTGTTTATTTGTTTAATTCACTTTTTTTGTTCAGATTTCTATTATTAGTATCTAATCAGTTTTGAAGTAGATATTAAGTATCAAATAAGATTGGAGTTTTGGAATTGGTTGATTGGAATAAGTTCAGCCTAGGGTCTATCTAATCTGGAACTCTTAGACTGTTGTCTCTTGCTGATGATCTGTTGCTGCTGCTGTTTTCTGGTTGATTCTTGGTAGTAGAGCTTCACTATTTAGTGGAGCTCTAAATCATGGGCAGGTCTATATTATGGTCCCATTCAAACGCCTTCTTCAGTCAAGTGCGAACTACTTACCTCTTTTGACTACTGCGTACCCTATTGACTGCTATTTAGGATATCTGCTACTGCATACCCTATTGGGTTATTGGATATTACTCAACCCTTTATCTCCAGTAGTTACTAGAATCGGGGAACTCAAAACCATATTAGCTTGATGTCATATGCCCTTGTATTCTTTTAATGTAGCCTGGTTTCTAAAGTAGTACTGTTTTGTTCTTGGGGAATCTCTTCTTAATTTATTATCATTAAAAATTAGTACTCATTAAATATCAGGATCATTAGATAAATTGAAGTCTACTTTATAGGTAGCTAGTAATTATAACAATATTTCAATATCACTTTAATAGGCCATCATTATCATTAGTTCATCATTCCATTCATTTGTTCTTATTCGTTGTTTGAAATGTTGTAAATAAGTTAGTCGTTTTCAAAATAAATAGGTTGTTCTGTTGTTGTTTCAATTGCTCTTCTTTTTAGTTTTTCTAGAGACCTACAGGTGAATAGAATCCCTCTCTGGATTAAAAGGAGAACCCTGTGACCCCAAACCGTTTCAACAAGATGATAAATAATGGATTAAATGACCCAATAATATAACCTTCTCGCATTCTGCGAAGGTAATAATATATTTCTATTGAAAAATTAGTCACCCAGAAAATTAGCTTGAAATAAATAGATATTCCACTATTGTAGCTAGCATAAATTGTAGCTGCGAAGATCTTAAATGATCAGTTTCAGATTATTAAAGTAACATATATTTCAGTCTCCTCTCCGTTAGAGTGGTTATCAAAGAGCTAACTAATAACCTGAACCAAAAGCAAGGAAATCTGTGAAAAAAAAAAAATGGAAACTGAACTAAACATAAAGCAATAAAATAAATTTAACCATTAATGGCTTATGATGCTAAACTCTTTATTTAGATAGAAATTTAAAACTATTCCCCAAATATTTCTCCTGTGTGCCATATGACAATGACTTTAGTGTTAGTTACCTTTAGGTAGAGCACTGCTATAGGACAATGACTTTAGTGTTAGGTACCTCTAGGTAGAGCACTGCTAAGTGACAATGACTTTAGTGTTAGTTACCTTTAGGTAGAGCACTGCTAAGTGACAATGACTTTAGTGTTAGTTACCTTTAGGTAGAGCACTGCTAAGTGACAATGACTTTAGTGTTAGTTACCTCTAGGTAGAGCACTGCTAAGTGACAATGACTTTAGTGTTAGTTACCTTTAGGTAGAGCACTGCTAAGTGACAATGACTTTAGTGTTAGGTACCTCTAGGTAGAGCACTGCTATGTGACTATGACTTTAGTGTTAGGTACCTCTAGGTAGAGCACTGCTAAGTGACAATGACTTTAGTGTTAGTTACCTTTAGGTAGAGCACTGCTATGTGACAATGACTTTAGTGTTAAGTACCTCTAGGTAGAGCACTGCTATGTGACAATGACTTTAGTGTTAGTTACCTCTAGGTAGAGCACTGACATAGAACAATGACTTTAGTGTTAGTTACCTCTAGGTAGAGCACTGACATAGAACAATGACTTTAGTGTTAGTTACCTCTAGGTAGAGCACTGCCATAGGACAATGACTTTAGTGTTAGTTACCTCTAGGTAGAGCACTGCCATAGGACAATGACTTTAGTGTTAGTTACCTCTAGGTAGAGCACTGTCATAGGACAATGACTTTAGTGTTAGTTACCTCTAGGTAGAGCATTGCTATGTGACAATGACTTTAGTGTTAGTTACCTTTAGGTAGAGCACTGCTATATGTTCAGGTCTCTCTGTGTCACTTAAATTCCATGGCACAGCCCCTTCCTTCCGCAGCAGGTGACGGGGCACTGAAACACCGGGATAGAATTAGTTATATTCAATATTAGGGTAATTAAGAATAAACACTTTTTACACTGATGAAGAAGAGGCAGGTGGTAAATCCTTGTAGAACATTTCTAAGATATTTGTTTACATTATGGCCCACTGTAACTTTTTTCATACTACAATATTTTTTATCATTAACTAGCTTGTCACGGAACTATTTTAGGGCTGAATAGAACCATTTGAAACTGTTGTAAGTTTTTATTCTTCACTGATAGACGTGACTGCAAAGGCACAAAAATACCTACATTAGCTACAAAAATTATAGTTACATAATTATGATAAACGAAATGGAAAACACCTATATAAATTACAAGGGACTTAATTGAAGAAGTAGGACAGGAAAGTGTCTCTTGATGAATAGGTTCATGAATAAATAGATGCCAATATCAGTAGTGTGATATTACGGGTTACACAGAAAGATGCGAAGAGAGATGAAGAATATTTATAGTAAATTGACACTAAACTATTTAAATAAGAGACATATCGTGAGTATAGCACCATCACGCGAAGTTAAACTTAAGTTAATTGCGGCGTTAATAAACTATAATGGTAGGGTATAAGCACACTAGAATGGTACACACCTAGCTACTGATATGAACATTTATAAAGTTTTAACTTTTGCCATAAAAACTACCTTAGACAAGAAATTTATCTAAGGAAAATATGGCTGCATAGTTTTAAACATTTTTAATAATATACCAAAGTATTCAGAGTGTTTATTATACTAGACCTTGACTGATAAAGAGAATTCAATTTTATAGTAAAAAGATTACTAATTTAGAAAATATGATATGGAGTTAAATCAGTCACGGGGGTCTTTCCCGAAATACCGATCATGTACAAGATATTGATACTTAACACTAAAATATAAATACTAAACTAACTAACAAACAATACGCAACACAGATTAAATAATATAGATCAGAAACTTCACTCACTCGATATGGGGCTTCCAAGTATCTATATAAAACAATTAGATTGGCTAGGGAAATTTGGATATTGTAGAGTCACTATAGTTTTATTACTGTTTATGCAGGTGGCTGGAGTTAAACTGACAAGATTAGGATTGACGAGTATTTGAAGTGAGTTTTAGAGGTAAATATTGAGTAGTCAGATGTGCGGTACAGTTAAATATATGAATAAATGAAATGACATGATATGAAGAAAAACTTAATTGCCGTCACAACCATCTAAATAAATATACATGTATTTAGTGAAATGGTAAAATGAAATGGTATTGGGTTTAATAATTTAATAAGAAAATTTTAAATTGTATTACAAATATAAAGAATTGAAGATTGTTACGAAGACTTTTCATTTACAGTTAAAAATCCAAAAGAACAGAGTAACCCTAATGCTTAGGGAATCATTCAATTTATATACATGAGAAAAACAATAATCAAAATGTTGAAGAACATCACAAATACTAGGGAGTCTAACAAAACTGCCAGTATCTGAGATATGGAAAAGAGGGATGGGACAAGGAGGGAAAATTTAAAATTTAAACAATAGTAATAAGAAACATTTTAAACCCAAAATGAATTATTAACCCTATAACAAAAGGAGATTAACTTTGTTAAGCTCTGATAACATCTCCCACCGTTTATTAACATGAAAAACATATTAATTAACTTGCATTTTGAAAAGTGCGGAAAAAAGCTCTTTTTTAAATGTGTTCACACTTGCGTTTTTTCATCGCTGAATTAAAATTTAATGTGATTTTCCATCAGCAATAAAAAAATGCAAATGTAAACTCATTTTAAGAGGAGCTTTTTTTCCGCGTTGTTAAAAATGCAAGCGTGAAGCGGGCCTTCAATGAACAAGCGAAGAACGAATATTCATTGAGAAAACTTCAATGTGATCAAAATGTCACTGAAGTTGTTCAATTTCCAAATAGTTTCCAAAGAAGAAGTGTAAGCACCCTGTATTAAAATGTCTACCATTAAAAAAAATTTCCTTTTATTCTCTGCCTTTTAGTTTGTAAAATCACAGAGTTAGCTCTAAGAATAACCTTCGCACAATGCCAAAAATAATCACCCTCACTTTTTGCTTACCTGTTCTTAGACGATGTCCATCAGTTCAAAATTGTTTTTACCTTCAAATAGTACAATAAGAGGCAGAGAAAGAGAGACCAAGATACAGTTTTTTCGTCCATTGGCTAATGATTTGCAAGTATTTGAAAAAATGGAAACATTTTTGTTACCCATACTGTATAGCCAAATCTAAATGGGATGCTCTTGCATTTTCGATTCATGATCACATATAAAAATCTGCATGAAGAAAAAATAAAATCATGTGATCTAGCAGATGTTAGTACCTACACATTTTTAAAGATACTATAGCTCAAAAATAAGCATGTAATATGCTCCCAGAAAAGTCTACCCTACAAAAAACGGTCTGTCGATTCGATGGAACAATCCATCTATTCAATATCCCAGCAATCGAAAAGAAATCAAATCGATATACGTTGTTTATAGGGTACCTACAAATTGAAACAAGTGTTTAGCTGCTGAGGCCATCCTCTTCCCCACTTCTCTTTTTGACTATGAAAGACACTTGCTCCACATCATAATGCCAGTTGTTACCCCATGTTTCCCCTGCTCCCATTTGAATCCCGTCAGGGGTGCTTTGGGATCTCAAGCCAGTCTTCTGAATCCTGAAATTTGACACAACATTTGCTGTTAATAAAAATTGAGAGCACAGCTAAAAAGAAGGCAAGGTAATCTATATAAAATCAAGGTAGCACATATTTATTCCCTACCTTTGATCAGCAATATTTTCTCCGTTTATTCATTTCATTACCTTTGATCAGCAATATTTTCTCCCAAAGAATAACATAGGAATATCTTTAATTATGTATTTAATTATTTGTAATATTGTTATTCGCATAACTCAAAAAGTATTCAACCAAATTCTCTGAAATTTTGTGGGATTATTGGTCATCATCCAGGAACCATTCGATTAGATTTTCGGAGAGATCGGTTGAAAGGTCAAGGTCACTCAAAACTTAAAAAGTATTAATGTCATATTACTTTCTCATAGATAATATTCGAACAATGTTTTATAGTGTGAATTTAGAAAGTAGTCCAACTACTTAGTCAGTTGTTTCCCCTATTTTCCTTTTATAAAGTTGAATTAGAGTTCAATTTATTACGTTAGTAGCCTTTGCTACATTTGTCATTTTTTGAAGCCGTGTCAATTAAACCGATACTAAGCTTATTTAACAATAAATTATTCCTGTACGTAAGAATGAAATTGAACCGTGCATAACATTCTGCCGTTTCCCATTATTTGATTAAATTTCACATCTTACATGAAAAACGTGTGAATTTGGTAAAAATCGAAATAGCAGACCAAAAGTCAGACTAGAGTAAATCGAGCTAATTATCACTATTAACATTTTTATAAATGAAAACTTGGTCAAAAAATAACCAAATCCATATGGTTGCCCACACATTTCTTCAGGTGAGTGAAGTGTCTTTTCTGCTGTCCAGTGAGGGTTGGTAGTGCAACAGTAACGACAACTGTGAGTGTTCATTGATGTGAAATGTGATCATGAAAAATAAACACTAGGTGCCAAAGCAAATCCTGTCAATGCAAATCCTTGTCTAAGGCCCCCTTCACACTTTCGTTTCTCAACGCCGACTTTAAAAAAATGCTCATGGCAAAAAGTTTAGCTACAATTGATTTTAACGGAGCCCTTCACACTTGCATTAGAAAAAGTGCTAGTAAAAAAAGGTGCAAGTGCGAAGGGCTCAGTTAAAATCAATTGCAGCTAAACTTTTTGCCATGAGCATTTTTTTAAAGGCGGCGTTGATAAACGCAAGTGTGAAGAGGGCCTAACAATTCTTCTTCAAAGCCGTTTTTGTCGCAGTTCTTGGAAAAGTATCATGGATACGTATATAATAAATAAAAGAATTGTGTCCTCATATTGTTTTAAAAAAAGCCCTATTAAACGTACCGATTTCCTACGGCCAATCTGGCCTGTGGCGCCGTAGGGAAGTTTTGGACGATGGCCTAGAGATATTACACGTATTTGAACGACCATAAGAAGCTGGTTCAGTCTGGCTCTGATAAATCTTTGAATTTGGAAACTGCCAATGCGATGAGCTATTGCACGCTGTGGCATCGGCTGGCGTGCGGCGGATTATAGTCCTGGCGAAAGTAAGTGTTTATATGGCGGAATGGCTATTGTACCCTCCGGTCTGTTCGTATTCTAGCGTTGTAATCCAAATCGGTCGTGGGAAACCTGTACATATAAAGGCCCTATTACACGTACCGGCTTCCTACGGCCAAATTGGTTTACGGCGCTAGCATACAACCAAACCGGTGCGTGTAATAGGCTAATAGCCAATCCGCTGTAGGAACAGGCATCCACAACTTGTGTATTATGCCTGAGTGAGATCCATGCTTAGTTTGGCATATGGAAGGCGGAGAGTTGATTGTGGTTTGTGGGCGTGATGTTATTGCTTCAGTATCAAGCGTATCAAGCTCGCCACTATAGTGAGAGAGTCTGAGTAGCTCTGTGTTCCAGTTGATCATGTACGTGAGGCGGATTTGATTGTGGTGGCAGAGATTTATTATAGAGTACAACTCCTCTATAGTGAACTGGTTCACTATAGATTTTACTCTATAATAGAGAATTTAAGAGATGAAAATAGAATTTTCCTTTTCTTTGCAGACTATAGAAAATATTTTATTTCTTTTTTAAAATACAATGTAGAACTCCTGGTTCATGACATATAACTAATTTATATTGTGAGTTGTGACAATGTTTGAATCATTCATAGCACGGATTTTATCATACATATATAATTAAGAGCTACTCAGACTCTCACTATCGTAGCACACTTGATACTTCAGCAATAACGCCACGCCCAAAATCATCTCTCCACAATATCTCAATTAAGCACGAATCTCACTTAGGCATAGTACACCGGATGGATAAACTTTCGCCAGGACTATAATCTGCTGTACTCCAGCTGAGGCCGAAGCGTGAAATAACTCACCACATCAGTCTGAGACTGTATCTCACTCTTGATTTAACAGTGGAAGCTAGCTACAGACTTCAGTGCATGTTCCCATACTTTCATTTCTCACGAACCTATACTGAAAATTATTCCTTTCCTTTCTTTTTAAATGAATAAACTTCATTGAAACGCCAATTTGGTAATAAAATGAAAGATAACTGCAGAAAATAGTCGAAAATGCCACGATTCAAGAGGGGTCCCCTGCAAACCTTCATATGGTTCATAGAACCACATCGGACCACTTTGGGAAATTCAGCAATAGAGCAATCGAAACGAGATTTTGGTAGAGAAAAACGTTTCCTCAACCACAAACAGTGTCAAACTGTCCCAAATGCTTCCGACTGCCCATGTACGTGTAATAGCTCCAGGCTGCAGGTTAAATTTTTTCCTACAGCGTCACAGGTCTGACTGACCGTATAGGAAGCCGGTACGTGTAATGGTGGCTCTATAATTTAGGCCAATTGAATGCAAATTGAATCAATATTTTGTTAGTTATATGTTTAATAGTTGCTAGTTTAAAATAAGCTAAACAAGAGGATAATCTTTTATCAGGTAATACTAATTTAGTTATGGATAGGGAAAAGAAAAATTAATGAATTGAAGCAGCTTTTTATTGGAAGTGGATTTAGAATGAAAAGGTTACAAATTAATAACATGGCAGAAGCTCAGATATTGGTACAAATTTGCAGCTTATACTCAAGGAACTCACAGCTATGATAAATTACACACTCTATTTTCAGTAGAGCAGCTAAGACTCAGGAGTGAGGGTAAAGACCTCTAATTACGACAGAAAGGTAGCAACGAGGATTTCAATGATTCTACAAAGAAATAGTAAGAGAATTCAGTTAGGAGAGACCACATACACCAATGAGATACTCCAGATATGTACCTTGAATATTTTTGTGCCATGCATTTTAGTTTTAATTCAAGAGGTACATCATATACATAATACCGACAATACCGAGTGATTTTGACAAAAATCAACAATTAGGTATACAACCATTCAATACGAAGAACAAGAAGAGCAATATAGCTTCAAACGTTTTTTAAATTCACAAATATCAAAGAATTTGTAGCAAAAACACATTTAAAGTTAAAGGAGGGGTGCGGTAAAATCAAACGTTTGTTAATATGTTTTTAATAGAATCAGCATATTTAATTATGTATAATTACATACTCTGTTCATCTAAATAATACTCATTTAAGAAATTTTAATTTAATTTATATTGAAAAAGCGCCATCTAGTGATAAATAGCACAAGCTTTGCACGAGTTGTGTATCTGCGAGTAATATTATTAATTAAAACTCTAAAAATACTATATTTGTTAGTTCATTGTATATAAATAAATTCAATTATTGATAGCTTATTTCAGAAGATAAACAGATATTCTTTTAAAGCTCCTCTCCAGGCTCCGGGGAAAAAATGAGTTTATAACATAATATAATAGAACTAAGGTCTACGATCATTATTCTGCAAACCGCATGCAATTCGGTTCAGTATATATTTTATAATTGTTTTTTAAAGTTTTTTAATACTCTGTGATCAACAATTGAGTGAATCTCTAATCTGATGCTCAAGAAGAAGATTGTACACTCTTTGTTTTGATTTCAAATTTGAATTTTATAAACAAACCATGCGTTTTCCGGCCTATATTTTAGGTATCAATTACTTCCTAAAGTATATAAACGTTTCTATTATAAGTTCATTCAAATTTATACCTTTACACGAATATTAAATGGATTTATTAAACCTAATTCCTAGTTGACAATCAAAACAAATGGTGTACATTCTTTTTCTTCAGGCTGAAAATTTCTTTAATTAGTAAGTCGGAAGTGAAATAGGTTTTGTACAGTTTAGATTATAAAAATCTTTAAAGGCATATAAAATTAAAAATATGCTACCAAAATTTGATGCCGTTTGCAGCAAAATGATGAGAAACATTAGCCTCGTTGAAAAAGGCAATACAAATTATTGCTTGGAGGGGACCTTTAACGTTCATGAAAATTGTTCTGGAACGTTCTGGAAATAATGTAAACAACGCCATCTATCAGATGTTCGCATAAACTTTTGTTACCTAATAAAACCCTATTTTCTTTTAAAATAAAGTAATTTGAGATGAGATATTTAATATTCGTTACTAATCAGTGTTTATTTATGATATTATGATAAAATATTTGATATGAAAATTAGACGAACTCCCCTCTTAGGTGATATGAACCTTTAGGTGAGCAACACAAAACTATGACCATCTCTAGAGAGAGTTATGTTTTTTACTGATCAATTTTATGAAGGAAGTGAACACCTCAAAAATACAGCGACCTCTCTTGACAATAAATCATATGATCATACTTATTAAAGTTATATTAGTTTTTATTTTACTTTATAATAGTATATATAGTTACATCAAGAATATATATTTATTTTAGTAGGGGTTTAACGTCTGCTTCGGAACCAAAGGCCATATCGCTGACGTCAAAAGGAAATTAAATACAAGGGACTGGAAGAAGCAGTCAGAGAGGAAAGTGGCTCCTTGAACAAAGTCACTTACCACCGTCGGTGACAATGCTCATGGATGCAGAAAAGCTACTCTGTGAATGCAGTCACTTACCAAGGAATGTGACGAAACGGGACACAAGCACCGGTGGCTGCACTCACGGATGAAAAAGGAAAATGAAGAGGTGATAGTGAATGAAGCCTACGAGCCTACCTAACACAAAATCTAAGACCTCGTAGTTGAAGAGCATAACCCTAGCGCTATCCTCTAAAACTGCAAGTAGCGTTAAAAAAAAATGATAAACATTCAAGAATATATAAGTTACCTACATTAATATATACAATATAATTTTAATAATTTAAGTTATTAGATTAAGAATATAGAATGTGGAACACCACGATTATACACCCTGAACATTTTTTTATGTATACTGTAAAACTCCTGAGTTATGAAGTAGTTTTCATTGTTTACATCATAGAAAACCATAATCTTTGAGGTATAACTATACCTCTTCTTAGTCAAGTTGGCAAAAGTTAATAATGAAAATTTTGGTTATCAATAAATCGGTTATATTGAGTATAATCTGTGTCTTTTGTATTGTTTGAGATTTATTTGATGTGTATTTTTTGTTAATGATTTAAATTTAGGCATAAATTCCTACTACCATGATATATATTATTTTTTTGTACAATAATAATTTATTTACCACAACAATTACCTGAGATGAATTTACACTGATCCCTAGTACAGGCAGGCCTCGCTTTAAGTACAACTCACTTTAGTAAAATTTGTACTTATTTCGAGTCATGATTCGAAATAAGAACCGTTCGTAGACATAGAAAACGAAGACAATTTTTTGTGATTATTTCACGGTAACTAAAAAAAAAATATATAATCCATATGAGGTTATTAGAAGCAATTGGCTCAGAAATTCAACATGTCCCATTTTAGGGTTAGTTCCGTGTTATTGCACGATTCCATATTTTCGAACACGTGAAAATCTTCATATAATAATCATTTTTAACTTTTATTTCAATTGGTATCCATGATATAAATTAGAATAGAAGTTGAATAATAATTATAATATTTTTTTTTCTGACGTGTCCGAAATTGTAAACCCTACCAATAACTTGGAACTTAGTACCCTACTACCAGAGATATTTCATAGAGCATAAAATTGCTGTTTGTTAAATGTAGCACAATAATTATAGAAGTCTAAGTATCTATTAATTACTCACCTATACTGAGTGAGAGTTAAGCTATGGATGGCTTTTAAAACGTTTAACAAAAGGCATGACTTTAAACTTTTTTATCATAGTCACAAACAATAAAAGACTGTATAATGTATATTATTAATAATATGCTTATATACCAAGTGGTGAGTCAGTGGCCAAAATAATATCGCGTCTTGCGGGACGCTAAAATCCTTATTTTTGGGTCACGTGACTGGCAATCTAGCGTCAGTTTAATGGAGAAATAATTTAACTGAGACAAAATTTATAGGAGAAATCATATAACAGAATCAAAATAAGGTTTCACACCGCCTTCCTTAGCGTCCTGTAATCGCTGCCCCACTTCCTCTCTCTAGAGTAGTTTATCATAACTCTATGTTATATACGTTGAACTATAATAACTCTAAATAAATTTTCTTGCTATAACTCATAGAAAATGAGACATATAATCAAGGAGTGACAATTATAAATTTCTTGTTACTTTTATTCGCTTTAGTTACCGTTTGGTAACTAAACTGAGTCGTGATTTGGTAACTAAAGCGGGGGATGCCTGTACATACATGGCTCATCGTTTTCTTTGAATCTTTCTAAACTTTGAAAGGGGTACTGTGATAAGTTGTAACATAAATGTGAACAGGAGAAGGAGAAAGTTAGATCATTTTTCCGGTATTAATATATTCCCATATTGAGGGTTATGAATACTTATAGATGTAAAATCTTCAGACCGTGCTGTTATTAGAAATTAATTATTTTGAGACTATTGAAATAAATCAGTGTTATTTGATATTTCCCTTCTGTGTAGGAAGGTTGTTTGACAGCGATATTTATGGCTCTGATAAAGGTGAATATGGGATACTGAGTGAGTGACTGAATCTTGCAATTCCATGGATCCCGGCAGCAGAGGCTATATTCTTTACAACAAGGCCAATGGCCAGAAGAGATAAGATGAGGGAACCTAATTATAAAAAAGGTGATGCAGGATTTATTATTTTTTTGAACCTTTGTCTGATAAATTCAAATACACCTAATTTAAACAATCTGTGTGTTTTTATTAACCTTGTTATTTGGTAAGTTAATTGATTTAGTGCTATTTAATGGAATTAAGAAGTTAGAGATTTATTTTAAAATTAGCGTAAACAGTAAATTAATCAAAATTATTATTCTTTCTATGAAGAATAGTAACCCACGTAATTAAATGGCCACTCGGCAGTAATTAATAACCACGCTACCATGTGAGAGGAAGAATTTAACTAATGAAAATTGTAAATAAAAATGTATCGAATAACATAAATAAAACTGAAATGAACCATAAAAGCAAAACCCCAGATCATACAAAAATATTAATCACACATTGGGGTGACAATAAAAAGTCAAAGTTTTTATTTTTAGATGGCCATTAGTCCAATACTGCGTACGTATGAAAAAAAACACAGGTGAAATTCTTGGTCATTTGGACAATAGTTAGAGGTAACTCAAGTCAATTGAAATTTTACCCTAAAAATTACGAATATTCATAATATTCCATTTTATTTTAAAATTGACATATTGTGTTAGTTTTTTGTAAACTGTACAAATAAATGGTTAGTTCCTTTTTAATATGAAACTGCAGTTTGTACTCTTACAACAATGGATGGAAGAGGGAACGCAAAAAATCCTGGTGGAAAAAAAAGAGTGACGGCTGGGAGGAATTCCCATTCACTGTATTTGCTTATCAGGTCCTGTTTTGGATTCTAGGACAAAAATCCCCGTGGTTAAAACTTACAATAAGCCCCCTCCCCCGGTCCAAAAGAAAAGCATCAAAAACCATCATTGAAAAAAAAAACGATCCAATTCCGTCTTTTACCAATTTTTATTCGAATTCAATTAACTATTTCAAAACGCAAATAAAAATAATAAAATGTACCTAGTTTTGCAATTAATATACTTAAATTTATCCATTGCTATTACTATATTTAACATTACTAATTGCTAATAAATTAATGTAAACGATAACTAGTTCTTTATGTTAAAATAGTAGCTAAGCTAAATTCATTTCATAACAATAAACTAGTGTTCATCGCCTATTGGTAATTTGTGCTTTATTTTCAATAGCTCAATTTCAATATTGTCAATCGATATTTAATTACCTAATAAGGTTCTTCTATTTTATAATAAACATGATAATATATTATAATACACATAATATATAATAAATATTTTCTCGAACTACGCAGTTTGATTTCTTGGAATGAAGCAATAGTTTGAAAGATAAAAAGAACACAGAATTTACAACCTTATTGCCTAGGTCAATAGAGGTCAAACTAGTATAATGACTCTGTATAAATTAATATGATGAAATACGTTCATTTCAGGGACCATGGCCAACAACACCAAAATATGTTGATAAGAAAGCCGATAAAATTGATAAGGAAAAGAATTTCAAATGAATTACGTAATATAGAGTTAGACTTAAATGAATTATACTTACAATAATATGAGGAAGTTTTCTCTAATGTTGTACCTAAATGGGTTTCGAGTGACATGTATTTATTCAGTGGAATAAAAAGGGCAAAAGTGATGACGTCTCACTTTCCTTCCCACCCCTCCACTCTAGTCAGTATAACCTGGTCTAAAACTAACGTGTGAATTGATGGTAAATATCTTGAAACTATTCAACAATGTTCTTTTCACAAAATTAAAACACATTAAGTGGGGACTTTTTTCTGCCCTAACTTAGGTAATGGAAAATCATTAGAGCAACCTATTGCTAAAGAAAACTGCTTAGATAACAATGAAGTAATAGATAAAAGTGTCAGAGTAAAAGACGTAGTCTAAATGAGAAATGTTTTAAGATATATTGAAAGGCATTTAGTTTAGTTAAGTCACCATTAGGCCTTGGATCTCATTGTGAATTCCTTTTTCTACCTAGGCCTACGAACAGTAACTGAAAAGAATCTGCATTTTCAGTTATATATAACATAATATATTAGCTACCTAGTATCTATTTTTCATCAACATTTATAACTGTTGAATATAGCTATATGTTATTTTCATCTAACCAGATTTTATGCGACTGCAATTATCTTTTTCATATTGTGTTAACAGTCAATTATGTCCTTCTTTCTATTCCTAATTTAAGAAAATTATTCAGTGTACGTATTTTCCGTGGATGAATTTTCCTAGCACCGTTTGTTTCGTATTCTGTAATATTTTAGGTAAATTCAAATGAATTTTATTTTCAATTACATTGCTATTTAACATTGGTTAAATAAATATTGATACAGTGCAATATGTTAGAGTTACATTAATTTATATTTTGTAAATTGAATCTCTCAATTTAAATTTTTAATTTCAGTTTACCAATTTAATCATAGAAATCACTAATCTACGGGCAAAAATACTAGAACCATTCCATGAGATGGGAAATATAATCATTAATCAATCAACAAATAATTAGTGTTTCACACAGCTGAGTAAAAGAAAACATAATCAGAGGTGGTAGTTCCGTACAAATGTTCGCGAACCCGTTCGTTCTAACAAATGGGTTCAGAAGTTCGAATTCAGACCGTCTTTTAAAAAGATTCGAACTTTCGTGTTTCGGAACGGCTTTTTCTTCTGTATCCCGGGAAAAATTCGAAAATGCGAAGAAGATCAAATTTGTGGAGATGCACTCGGCAACAAATTTTCTTTGATCTGCCAGGAAGTGGTCTTCGTTTTCTAAAACTGGTGTCCACTAATGGCAGACTAAAGAAAATTTGTACACTGTAGAGGCAATTTCTCAGTACTCTACATACAGGTTTTCATTATAGATGAGTCCTGCTGTTTAGAGAGGTTAAAAGTTTCACCCATGGTGATAACTTGTCATTTATTATTCTTAACTTAGAATTAAGAAATTTCACTTCAACGGAGAGGGACCCGTTCCCTATATCCTACACCTGCATCAATTAACTGTAAACTTGACTGTAAATGGTGGAATTTGCCATGGTGGAATTTTCTTGGTGAAATTTTCCGCGATAGAATTATCCGGAAGAAACGAAGTATGTACGTTTAAAATATATTACATTCTTAAGGTTTGAAATTGTTTTAATAACAGCTAAATTCATTTCGAAAAATATATTAAAGATATTAAAGTTTTGAATTTGAAACACTACGATAATACTTCCTGTTTTGTGTTAGCTTTTAATTATATATATTGTGTCATTTCTGATATGAATTTAAGAATAACGCAATTATTTATTTGATTACATCCTGTAGAGCTTCGAGAAAGCTATGTGAAAATGAATTCTCTGTAATCTGTCAGTAAATATTTTATTTATGTACTTATATATTCTGGTTTAAAGAAATAAATTAACAGTATTAAATAGTGTATGCATTAAATCTCTTTGACGTCATCCTATCTAGAGTTTGGATAAGCTATAAACTTGCTGGGAAACTCTGCCGAAATTTTTTTGACGCCAGCATCTCAAATGGATACCGGCATTAAATATTTCCCAGCCTCATTAGTTGATTTATTCAAAGTGAGGATAGAGACCAATATAAAATATAAAGAAGAATATTACTGGCTAAAAATAATGAAACAATGCAAAACATTCTGCACCTCTCAACTGTGACGTAGTTCAACTACATGTAATTTTGGGTTAATTTGTACCCGTTGCACTGTCCTTACATGATACTATATAATAGAACACACTACTCCCTATTCTATTTAGTGTAATCAGTGACTCAGTCGTGAGATGTCAGTTGCAGTCTGAAGGCCCATTTACACGCTACGATAAATAGGAGCGATTTATTGAGCGATTACACGCAACGATTTTTACTCCAATATCTTTATTTTTCACTAGCCGTCATGGACGAAACATTATGATGGTCTGCATTTGGAATGTGTTTAGCATTCTATATTGAGTTAAATTGCAACGATTTCTTGGAACCCTGTTTACACGTTCAAACTTATCGTTACGATTCGTATAAATTTGAGCCTGCTAGCACCAATCACACAATCCAATTCCAACTCCAATAAATCACTACGATCACCTGTTTACACGTACTGATAAATTGCAACAACCTCTTCATTACGATAAATAACTTCAATTTATCGTAGCGCTTATACGGGCCTGAAGCATGTTGAGTGCCGCAGTCCTGACAGATGCATTCATGTAACTATGACAAATTAACCACCGATATTAGGTCTTAATTGTTGGTGCCATATTTCGCAGCCTATGGTGGAAGGTGGGGACCACCAACCACAAGTCTGTGTAATTTACCTTAAAAATCGCACTCTCCATCAACAACTTGAATATTTTTAATCAGTTGTATTTTTCTATTGCAGATTTATATTTTCTCCACTAGCAAAGGGTATTTATATCGTTCAGTTTTTTTTTTGTTCTCATCAGAAATTCGTACACCAAATCTTGTTCCAGGTAATTTGTTAATAGTGTAACTTCAGAAAAATCTGACACTTACAGTACTCTGAAATTAGATATTACCTTAGGTCATACCACGATCTGACATTCAGTAATTTCAGATTGATCAGATTTTTTCTCAGTTAGTTATATAAAATTTCATAGCCTTCTAAAATATTCAAATGTTATGTTTCTTCAATTACATAAGTCCTTTTAGTGAATACTTTATTGCTTGACTACCTTTAAACAATTATGGATTCTTACAACATGAATAGTATCTATATTCTCCATTTAAATTGTTGAGTTACCTTATTTCTCTTTTGAAATATTTTCTCTCTTCATATATTCATATCTACACAGGATGAACCCTAACCAGGGTAAACCTGTCCCGGTTCTCATAAAGAATAAGAAAAGTGGTCTCTTTGAGCTGGACGACGAAGCTCTGTCCTCTATTCTCTTGGATCGTCTTGTTGAAGACAAGCATGTTTGTGTGGTTGCCGTTGCTGGGGCTTTCAGGACGGGAAAGAGCTTCCTTCTTGATTTTCTACTCAGATATTCTCACAACAGGGTTAGTTTATTAAGAAGGGTTTAATGTCTGCTTTAACACGTCTGATTTCTTGCCGAACAAAAATATGCGATAAATTTATGCTCTAGGTCTGCTTCCAATTTTCGGTATTTTAACTCTTTATGTAGGTTAAAGGAGCCATTTTAAGATGTATATCACGAATACTATTTCTTGTAGGAATTTTTAGTTTTCGAAATAAAGCGCAATTAAGTTTTCGGTAGGTTAGGTTAGGTTTGGGGTCTGAGAAGGTACATTTGCAGATTATTTCTGATAGAACATAAAAAATATGTAAATCGGGGGGTGTGCTGCCCCGAATCTCCCTGTCAGATCATTAAACAATCATGAAGTGTGCAGTACGACAAACTAGCGGATTAATAGCAAATAAGTTGCCTACCAAATGTTATCCTATCAGAAAATTACCTACGATATATCTCGAAAACGAAGCGTTTACATCAAAGGGTATTCTTGAAAAACGTTTTAAAAAGGTTCCTTTTACCTATATAGAGGGTCAAAATATCGAAAATCAGAGGCGGACCTAAAGCATGTAAATATCGAATATGTTTACTCAAATTATTATTCTGAAATTTTACGTATACTATATACTACTTAACTTTTGTTTTGTTCAAAGTTAAAGTCTTTAACTTTTATTATTTCGTATCATTCCTTTTGACGTTAGCGATATGGGATTTGGTTCCGAAGTCATATATTAAACCCACACTAATTAATTAGCTAATTATATCATATAATTTTATATCTTTATATATAGTCAACCCCCCAGGGGCTCTATTCTGAAGCTGTCTGTGGTGAATGGAAGAGGACAGTTGTAATTTGCATTATGTATTGTCTTTTTTTATTCTTACCATGTTTATTAGCTTTATCACGCTACTTGCAGTTTTAGAGGACAACAACAGTGTTTTATCTTTTACTAGAGGTCTTAGATTTTGTCTTAGGCAGACTCGTAGGTTTCATTTTACTATCACCTCTTCATTTTCCTCTTCCATCCGTGAGTGCAGACACCGGAGCTTGTGTCCCTTTTCATCACATTCCTTGGTAAGTGACTGCAATAACGGAGTAGCTTTTCTGCATTCATAACTCATGAGCATTGTCAATGATTGTAGTCATCATTACTTGCATTAACCGGGTCCAACGATCATCTATTTTTAATTAATATCATAAACATATTTGATAAGAACATTCATATCTGAACTTATCAGATATAATTTATTCCATTAATAAGTTTCAAACCTACCTTATCATATTATACCTCAATCTGTACCTTCCTTTTTTAGTTAGAGCAGCCCGTTACACTTTCAGTAATTGAATAATGGGGTAAAATCAAACATTTGCTTATATATATTTTGAAGGAATCAGCATATTTAATTACTTTCGCAAATTTGCGTAAGGTCATATTTTACCCATCATTTATTCATTTATTTATTTATTTATTTATCATCTTGTTATTCGCGTAACTGAAGAAATTTTCAAAAAGTATTGAACCATATTGCATGGAACTTGGTGGGACGATTGGTCAATATTCAGGAACCATTTTGTTAGATTTTGGGATTGATCGGGTTAAAGGTCAAAAATCAAGGCCAAAGTCATTTATAACTCAATAACTCAAAAAGTATCCAACCATATTGTATGAAACTTTGTGGGACGATTGGTTATTATCCAGTTAGCAGTGTATTGGATTTGAGGAGAGAACGAGCCAAAGCAGTGGCGAAGGTATGCGCTCTACCGAGTGCACGTAATCTAGTTATGTTATATTTTATACACTGTTTATCTATTACTTATTAAAGAACGGAAAAAAATTCATTTTTGAAAAAAAGTCATCTAGCGAGGAATAGATGACGATTTATGCGAGTCATTGACGCCATCTTGTTATAACCTATTTCCATAAGCGATGTGCAAAGTACGTTTGTATACCGATGTGTAATATTCTCAATTGAAACTCTTAAAATAGTTTATTAGTTAGCATATTGTATATGTACCACAAACTAGATAAACTATTGCTTATTTTAGTTATTTATAAGGATTTTCATATAGTAATAATGAAAATCCTGTTTTTTTTTTCGAAAATGCCGTGATTTCAATCGTAATACTACCTATCCCAGTAAACATTACAATGTTAGGCCAACGTTGGCCCAATTCAGAACGAAACTTTGGGCCAACGCTGTCATGCCAGTCTCGGTGTATTGGGCCAGCAAAGGCCCGACGTTGGCCCACCTCACGGATGTCCACCGGCCCTGAACAGTATAACCACGTATAAACGATTTATTGATACCGGCGATACTAACATTGCCGATGTAGTGCTAGTGTTGCATTGGGCTAGTGCAAATACGATGTTTTGTCAACTCACTGACCCAGTTCTGGCAAATGACTTAAAATATCTCATGAATAACTTATACACGTACGTCTTAATAATGAATTATAAACTTGTTATTAATACATTATGTTACCGATGTCATGCCAGTCTACGGCCAGTGCTATTTTTATATTAGATGTGTATTCGATTACGATATAAAGAACACGTGAAGACAGTAGTTACTTCTCACAAAGTAGTAACCGTCCTATAAATACATCTTATGTATTAAAATTAGGGGGAATCAATATACAATAATTACCTAATGAAACTCAAACCCATATTATTTTATCCAAACTAATTTTACCAATTGATAATATTGTAATTTAAAACTGAATAGAAAGTTTAATTTACAACCTGAATAATTATTTCAATCGGAAAAATAGCTTTTTATACTAAATATACAAGAATTAACTAGCGGCCAGACTCATTTTTATGAATGAAATAAATAAAGGGTTGAAATGAAAATTGAAGGGATAACAGGTCCATTTTTTACCAAATTGCTAGAAACGGCTACAATTCCAAATATATACTTAATTGAGGTATTGACAGGGGTGGGCAGCGCTACTTTGAAAAGCAGCGGCATTGCCGCTACATGCTGATAATGTAGCGACGCTGCCGCTTCCGCTACATTAAAAAAAAACAGCGTGCACTACCGCTACAGCAATATGTAGCGGCAGCGCTACTTTTCAAAAAATTATCATTTGTGGAGTAAAATAGAATTTGTTATATTTACTGTAATTTACGGTCACGTACAGTCTTGAAGAAGAATACGGGCAATTACAAAGAAACTACGAGACATAACAAGTCCTTGATTAAGAGAAAACTCAAGAGGAACCCATTGGAAACCAGTGATGAAGTTTTTATAAGTGTCGGTGTGGATAACTTTTTAAAAACCACCCACTGTATAACACTTAAACTAATTGCCTCTTAGGTCTCTTACGAAGGATACACTCAAGAAATCAATGTTACCATGGGCTGAAAAGTATCTTAAAGAATTATTTCGAAACAGTACTCTTCACAGACAAAATGCGTGCCACTCTCGATGAAGCTGACGGTTGGGCTAAAATTGGCTCCCTCATGGGAAACCACATCGCCAACGAATTTCTTCTCAATAAGAAGATCGGGGTGTAATAATTTTGACTGGGACCATTGGAAATGAACTGGTCGTATTTTCCAAGATTCCAGAAGGGTTGAAAATAAATTCTGATAATTATATTACCTTTTTGAAGCGTGGATTTGTTCATTGGCTGAAAGTGAAACCTGCTGCTTTCAAAAGAATGGTTTTCTATCATGCCTCCTAACTCTGCTAAGGTAACAATAAATATCCTGAGAAGTAATAAATTTGACGATGACAAATTGATGGTGTTCAGCGTGTCTCTCTCCAGATATAAACCTAATTGAAAACCTTCGATCCATCCTGAAGCAGAATTTGGCTGGTGAAGGAGGATGTCAGTTAATAATAATAACAATATTAAGTTTATTAGAAAATAAAAGGTTGCAATAAAAGAGTAGGGATACAAATATGAGAAAGAAAAGAAAACTAGGCCAACTGGTAGACTAATAGACTAATGTGGAAAGTTCTAGTCGAAAGATTAGCTCTGGATTCTTGTGAAGACTATTGAAAGGTTACTACTCATTGGTCCGACGCCCCATTAGTCCGACACTCCATTAGTCCGACACTTTTGCATTTTATTTTTGATTAAACATCAAAATATATGTATATCTGAGAGCGTGTCATCTTTGATTAAAATAATATTTTACTGTAAACTACCCATGAAATATTTAGCTGTTAAATAATTAGCTAATTATCTCATATAGTTTTATATCTTTATATATAGTCAATCCCCCAGAGGCTCTATTCTGAAGCTGTCTGTGGTGAATGGAAGAGGACAGTTGTAATTTGCATTATGTATATTGTCTAATTAGGGAACACTAGGGTTATGTTCTTACATTACGAGATCTTAGATTCTGTCTTAGGTAGACTCTTAGGCTTCATTAACTATCACCTCTTCATTTTCCTCTTCAGTCAGTGAGTGCAAAAGATTGTAGTCATCATTACTTGCATTAACCGAGTCCAACGATCATCTATTTTTAATTAATATCATAAACATATTTGATAAGAACATTCATATCTGAACTTATCAGATATAATTTATTCCATTAATAAGTTTCAAACCTACCTTATCATATTATACCTCAATTTGTACCTTCCTTTTTTAGTTAGAGCAGCCCGTTACACTTTCAGTAATTGAATAATGGGGTAAAATCAAACATTTACTAATATATGTTTTAAAGGGATAAGTATATTTAATTATGTAATATTTTATACACTGTTTATCTAATTATTACTTATTAAAGAACAGGAAATTGCTTCATTTTGAGTAGGAGTCATCTGGTGAGGAATAGATGACGATTTCTGAAGTTGTTGACTCCATCTTGTTCTTTTTTCATAAGCGATGTGCAAAGTACGTTTGTATAACGAGATGTAATTTTCTTAATTGAAACTCTAAAAAGAGTTTATTAGTTAGCATATTGGGTAAATTCCATAAAGATCTGGAACTGTTCTGTATTCGGTTTCAGTAAATGTTTCGAACATGTCTTATTTCTTCTACGGCTCTGACTCTACCACAAAGAATACCATCTTTGCTGCTGATGTTGACACGTAAAATGGCACTATTTGATATCTCGCCCAGGTGCTATCTCCACCACCAGGTTGGATGGAGATCTTCATTGATTAAGTCTTGCAATTGTCCTACTGATGCCAGGCGTGAGATAAATAAATCCCCATCCTTGAACCTAAGTGCTCTTAAACTTGACTTAAATAACTCATCTGACTTGCTGAATCTCGAGTGAACAGAAAAAAGAGAGAGAGAGAGAGAGAAAGAAAGAGAGAGAGAGGGAGAGAGAGCGAACAGTTTATTACCATTAACAATAAACAGTTAAACCATTTTCAATTGTATGTGTTTTTCAATCTTGTAGAACTGGTCGAATAAATCAATATGCAAGAACTGCTTTGCTTTCATTTTTAGCTGTGCTCTCCATTTTAATTAAGAGCAAATGTTGTGTCAAATTTCAGGATTCAGAAGACTGGCTTGGAGATTCCAAAGCTCCACTGACGGGATTCGAATGGACAGATAGTATAGGTGGGGTAACAACCGGCATTATGATGTGGAGCAAGCCTTTCATAGTCAAAGAGAAGAGTGGGGAAAAGGTTGGTATTAGCAGCTAATTAAATAGTTAATAAATGATTTTGATCTCCATTGGACACAAGTAAATAAATAATTTGTTATAATATTAAAAAAACAATCATCACACTTAATTCTCTCATTTCACTTCTCTCTTTTCACTACTAGATATCAGCGCAGAGCTTCTAAGATATATCCTATATGTGATAGAATTAAGTTTTTATATTAAACTTCTTTTTTTCTAAATTCAACTTGAACTTTCTAAAATTAAACTTGTATCATTTTAAATTTAAGTTGAATTATTATAAATAGAAAACGAATTATTTCAATTGAATTTGTAAATATTATAGACTTGAACAGATGATTATTATGGCGTGCATCTTGAACAACAACAGCCTTCTAATTTTCTTTCATTTCATCAGGTGGCAGTTATCTTAGTTGATACACAGGGCACTTTCGACACTCAGACCTCTACACAGGTGAGGAAACTCGATATATCCCAAGTTATGGTTTGAATCAGTGTTTATACTTCTTAAATGGTGTAAATTCTACTCAGGACTCAACTGTAGTATTTTCTTTTGCCATGATGATGTCGTCGGTTTTCGTGTATAACATCAAGAACACCATCCAGGAGGACGACTTGATGAATCTGCAAAACTTCACATTACACGGAATGGTGTTTCAGAAAGCTAGCGGCTCATCTCACGCCTTTCAGAGTCTCCACTTCTTGGTCAGAGACTGGCAACACCCAAATAAAGAAAAGTACGGCTACGAAGGTGGCAAACACCTTCTCGATGATGTATTACAGGTGGTACTTTGATATTTATTTCTTATAGCTATGATAATCATAAGTTTACAACATGTTATGTAGATTTGAATTATGAATAATAATTAATGTGACTAGCAAACACTGCAGGATATTCATTTTGTATTTTTAATTTGAGAGTATCAGAATCTTTAGTATTTTATATTTTTTAAATATTTTTCAACTCAAACTTATATGTAATCAATTCTCCAAGAAAAGATAACTTTGCTCACCTGGAGGTGGAGTTAAAAGTAAACTAATTTATTTAACTTCCACTGATTATTCTTATTTGATTATTTGACTTTTTCTAGATCAGAGAAAATCAGCATGTCTCACACAAAGATGTCCGCAGAGACTTAAAAAAAAGTTTCCGTGATATCAACTGTTACCTCATGCCTCATCCTGGTCTAGATGCGAACGAAAACTCAGAATTTGACGGCAGGCTTGAACGTAATGTCTTATACAGGGTGTCCCAAAAAAACCGATACCCAAATTTAAATGGCTGTAATTCAAAAACTATTGAACTTACAAAAAAATTAAAAACACATTTTGTTGATCAGCATATATTCTATATCTGTTTAAAATTTCAGATGAAAATATTCAATTGTTTTCTTTACACAGTATTTTTAGTGACCGATACCAAAAACTAGTTTGCGCACTTTTGGTTTAACTTCGAATTTTAGGATAATAAAACCATGTTTCAATAACTTTCAACAGTTTATTAAAATTATTTGTTAAAAACCGTTATTAGAACAATAAAAAGTGTTCATTATTATGCAACTGAAAAAAACAACAATCCAACTGCTCCTCCTATTAATTGTTTCAGGCGACCTGGTGGGCCATTCAATACGATGATTCGGGACGATAATGCGTATTGCCGAATAACTCATTCAGTTTTACCCTAACAGAAGCATCTCTGAACCTGTCCTGAACCAACCAGGTTCGATTGATTCTATTTCCGTGTATTTCTCGAAGTCTTGGAACGATTCTATCATTTATTATATCGAGGTGTCTATCTCCATTTAAATTGTTTTTGTAAAAATAAGGACAGACGATACGGCCAAGTCCGCCATTGCTACCTAGTCCAATCCACACACAGACTTTCTTTCAAGAAATTCTTACGTCAAAGTTGAAAGTAGAAAGTTGGTTCTTTGGTGCAAATGTGCAAACGTTATGATTATTTATTTTGCCATTCAAATGAAAAGCGGTCTTTCACCAACCACATTATTGTACACAAACCGGACACTTCTTTGCTAAAAAACAATGAGCAAAATTCAGCCTCCAAGGAAGATCGGTATCAAGGTGTTTGATTCGCTTGTGCATCTTGTAAGAATGTCAATTCAAATTTAAAGGTCCTCTCCAGGCTCAGGGAAAAAAATGAGTTTATAACATAATATTATAGAACTAGGTCTACGATCATTATTTTGCAAACTGCATACAATTCGGTTCAGTATATATTTTATAATTCGTTTTTAAAGTTTTTTAATACTCTGTGTTCAGCCATTGAGCGAATCACTAATCTGATGCTCAAGAAGAAGAATGTACACTCTTTGTTTTGATTACAAATTTGAATTTTATGAACAAACCATGCGTTTTCGGCCATTATTTAAATTATTTTAGATATTAATTGTTTCCTAAAGTATATAAACGTTTCTATTATAAGTTCATTTAATTTTATGCCTTTACACGAATATTAAATGGATTTATTAAACCTAATACCTAGTTGACAATCAAAACAAATGGTATACATTCTTTTTCTTCAGGATGAAAAATTCTTAAATTAATAAGTCGGAAGTAAAATAGGTTTTGTAGAGTTTTGATTATAAAAATCTTTAAAAGCATATAAAATTAAAAATATGCTACCGAATTCGATACGGTTTGCAGCCAAATGATAAGAAACATTAGCCTTGTTGAATAAAGAAATAAAAATATTTACTTGGAGTGGACCTTTAAGGTTAAAATTCTGTTGAATGAAAATCGAGTAGCATCTAATCCACTTATTATTATAATGATTTGCAAATTTTCTGTAAATGCTTCTTGAACAATTCAAACTGTGAAATAAGTGTTTTACTGAAAGTGCGCATGCATGTTTTTGGTATCGGTCACTAAAAATACAACTAATAAAAACGGTTGAATCGATTCATTTAAAATTCATTTAAAAAATGTTGAGAAACAAAATGTAATTTTCCAATTTTTTGTAAGTATAATAGTTTTTGAATTACAGCCTTTGAAATTTGGGTATAGTTTTTTTTGGGGGGACACCCTGTATATATTCATGCTTGCTTGAAACACATTCAAACAATTTTTTGTATTCCTCGATACATTTTATGCTATTTATTGAACTATGTTTCTTATAATGTATATATTTTTAAACAGAAATAAGGAAAAATTTCACTGATAATCTTCGTGTTTTGGTTCCTCGTCTTTTGGCACCAGAAAATCTCATCAAGAAAGAGGTTGGAGGTCAGCCTGTAAAGGCTAAGGAACTCTTTGAGTCGTTCCTGTCGTTCATGGAAGTGATAAAAAGTGGTAAAGAGCTTGATGTTACTACTCTATCTGAGGTAAATTTACAAAATGTAGTTTTTAAACTATTATAGAATGTATATGAATTAAATAATGAGAACTTAAATTCAGATAGCTCATTCAATTTATCGTACAAAATTGAATAAATTTGGAAAGTTTTCAGCTTAATTTGTAAATTTGAATTTATTTACATTTAGAGTATTTCTAATATAAAAGAATCTACATTTCCTTCTTAATCTTCCTATGGAAATTCTTACCAAACAGTTTCAATTAACAACAAAATCCCTTTGCAGTTTAGAGCTCGTGGTTGCAGTAAGAAGGTCGCAGATGCTGCAAAGGAACATTACATAGTTTCCATGGATTCTTTTGTAGAGAGCAACAACTGGAAAAAACTCTTAGCACAGTGCCTGAGAGAGCTGCAAGAGGTACATGAGAATGAAAAAGAAAATGCAGTTGTCAGTTATCGCGAGGGAACTAAAGTAATGACCGAGCGGATTGTCGAGGAGTTTGAAAAAAAACTCATTAAGGTAAAATAATTGAGAAATACTAATCTATGAAATTTATGTTGGTACCACGTCTACGATTATACAAACCAGTTACACTTATCGATATAACAATGATATCATCTACGATTTTACATCTATTTTTTCATTAATTAAATTAATTCTTCAGTTATCTTTTGAATTTATTTATATAATCCTGATAATCTCAACTAAACTTAACCTGACGAATGATTGGTGGTTCTTTAACATACTTTTTATATATTCACAGGAGATAGATTTGCTCTTTGACAAGTATGAGAAACAGATTAAATCTAAAGTGACGGCTTTTAAAACGATGTTGGCTGTAGGTGGCGTCACTGCTGCTGTTGTTGGTGCAGCAGGAGTAGCAGGAGTAGCAACAGCAGCAGCAGTAGTAGGAGGTCCAGTAGCTGCAAATTTTGTTGTAAGAACAGGTGCAGTAGTTCTTGGAGCTGCAGGTTCAAGGCTAATGAAAGAATTAGCTGAATAGATAAGCTTTAATGAATGTTGGAATAACGATTAAGTAATTAAACATTAAGTTTGAATTACACATCAAAAATGTAGACTACAAAACTCAGACAATGGATAATTACAAACTACCTACAACAATATGTTACAACTACCTAAAACCAAGACTCGGGCAGTAGTGCAAAGAGCGAATCTTGCACACCACAAGTTTAAAAGTCTAAGAAGGTGTTAGTGGAATAAAAAAAGTAGTCGACATCCCTAAATAGTAAATACTGTACAGTTGAAACAGCAGAGAGAAAATTAATCATAGAGAAAAAAAATCTTTTTTAGGGCCTCCTTTCAAAAATTCATTTTTTAAACTTTACTAGATAAATTGGTCGTAACATTCTTTTTATCACAGACAAGGCCCATATTGTTAGACATATTGTAGCTCAATTTCTTTTGCTAGATAAATTTTGAATAGAGAACATTGCATATAAGTCAAAGAAATTATCTAATTATTTATTTTCCTTTATGAAGAACATTAGGCTGTATCACATCAAAATATTAGTCCCTCTTTATATATATATATATATTTATTTGTACGCTTCTTATGATTATATATTTTTACGATTATGTAGCATAAATTTAATAAATATTGATGTTGTTTTTCCAAATGTCGTTCATGGGTTATTAAATTTGTAGGGCATGATGAGCCTAAACTTTATTTGTATCCGTTAAAATTTCAAAGCTTGTGTTTCCATGCAAGAATATTCGCCCAACCATCCTTATTCATGGCGAATATTTGTACCCTATAGAAAAGTATTTTTAAGCTTATAAGAGTATTTAATGCCTAAAATATTACCTTATATGTGTATATTTATTCACTTTTAGCTATAAGTCTTTAACAAGTTGAAATAATAAATGTGGGTAAGAATTGTATGATAGGACGATTTTCACTTGTTTCATTTAAAACAATAGAGTAAGCAAGCATCTGCATCTGTTTAATTGATGGAAATGTAGACATTAATGTGATGGAAATGTAGACATTAATGTGATGGAAATGTAGACATTAATGTGATGGAAATGTAGACATTAATGTGATGGAAATATAGACATTAATGTGATGGAAATGTAGACATTAATGTGATGGAAATGTAGACATTAACACTGTCGCTACGTGATGAAATACTTTTTAGTTTAAACTCATAGTCAACTGATATTGCAAGCATAAAAATAGTCCTGAAATGGAGGCAAAAGTCATGACGTCACACGATAATTCAGATAAACATGTTGAAAAAAGTTGATCTGAAGTTTTGAAAATGGTTGTTTATGATCTTAAACACATGGAAATCATAAGAAGTAAGTATCTAGACACTTGGTAGTGCTATTTTTCACTATTCAAAGGAATCAATAAGAGTGCAGAATTAGATGAGTTTGAATTATCCTAACTAGAATAAGAAACTACACATAAAAAGTATAGGTTTGTCCCATATTTACAATATATATTAGAATAACTATTATCGAAATGGCACTTTTCGAGACTGACGGACAGTCCAGAGAGCAAATGCAAATTTTTGGTATTAAAAACACAATGTATTATCAAGAGAGTTGTTAAAATATTAATGTTAAATGTTTTTAAGATTCGAGCTTTGAAACCCTGATATTGTTAATTATACAGGGTGTCCCAGTAAAAAAGTGTACCTACCGAACTTGAAATTAGTATATTTCATAAACTACTAAAGGTATATTTTTCTGTTAAAGGTCCTCTCCACTCTAAATTTAAAAAAATCTGGAATTGCTTTAAATATGTAGAACTAAAGTTATATAACATATAACAGTAAACAGAATTTGAATCGATCAAGTATTCTGTTCACAATTAATTATATAAGAAATATTCACATTTCGCTTCTTTCATTCCGACATTCATTAGAAGAAAAAGCCCGCATAATTGAGTAGGTATGTTCGTTCGTATATACATATAGTACATACCTATTTAAATACAGTGTTTTAAAATGAACAGTTCTCTAGATAGGAAAAATGTTAAGATTTATGAAAACTGTTAGTAAGAAATACTTAATTAGATACTTGGGTTTTTTATATGATTCCATTATCTTGGAATCAGCTTTATTATTGTTTTGAATTTGTTGGATCTAGTAGCCTATCGGCCATCTTAGCTTTTTCTTTGCTTGAAATTCAGAGGGGTAGTAGAAAGAACGGAAACAAAGCATGCACCTCGATACATCTAATCTATAAGTTATATATGTATACCTGAGACCGAATTTTCAGCTCAAATCTCATGTTAAATAAATCCAAAAGAAAATCGGGAAAAACAAATCAGGGGAAAATATCAGATATCCGAATTACAAAATGAACGGAAACCAGAAATATAACAAACCTGAATTTTTTTATCTGGGTATGTCTTCCAAGGGGTACGGTCAAGAGCCCCCCGGTCTGGAGTCATCCCTCCCTGTTTTTTATTCCTTATTTACCTAGTTAAACAAATGAAGAACTATTTAGATAGAAATAACTGAGAGTTGCTAGTGTAGTTTTTTGTATCCGCTAGTTTGTTGTACTGTACACTTCATGTTTGTTTAATGACCTGGCAGGGGGGTTCGGGGGGCGGCACGCCCCCCTATATACATATATTTTATGTCTAATCAGTAATGAACTACAAAAGTGTCAATAAGGATTAAATAATATAGGTAAATAAGGATTTAAAAACAGGGGGGCTTATGACCGGAGGGGCTCTTATGACCTACACCCGTTTTCAAAGGATTTGTTATTCCTATCTCTGGGATTAATCAATGCAGAAATGGTTTTCCGTAAATAATTTTGATATTACTAGTAATTATTTTGAATTAACAAATACTTCAGTCACTGCAAGGAATAATAAAAAACTGTAGAAAATAGGAGGGACTTCTTTATTTATAATGGAAACTGAAGATGATTTACCAGGTATAAAAGAAAGACAAATATATAATTGTACAACCATGTAATAAAATATTTAATCTCACACAAATACTGAATTTAATGAACTAGGTAGGTACAACCGTAAGATAAAATAGACTTATTTTTATTAATTAAAAACACCTTAGAAGAAACTGCCTATCATTTGTACTCGTCTCAGTTATTTAAAAGTTACAACAAAGTAAACAGGTTTAGTAACCCTCACAATCTGCACCCTGTAGCTAATGTGCAGGTAACTACAACATAATTAATCTCATCTAGTAGGGAAAGTGGCTAGTTAACAATTACACAATTTAGATAATGAAGTATATGAATTTAACTATGATACTTTTCATATATGATTGATAACTTGGAACTTACCCTGTCTTGGCACATATGAATTAGAATTTTTTTCATGAAACAGAAAAAGTCATTTAAAGTTCATAGATATTTAGTAACTTCAGGATAAATCTCAATTGGCAATAGATGTTCACGTCGAGATAATATACCAATACTAAATTCTAATGCTAGGTCAATCTAGGTAGTTTTATATTCAATCACGAGTATTAACAGAATATTTAGAACTAACTATTCAAGTTCCTTTATTCCAAGTCATTCAAATTCCTTTATTCTAAGTCATTCAAATTCCTTTATTCCAAGTCATTCAAATTCCTTTATTCTAAGTCATTCAAGTTCCTTTATTCCAAGTCATTCAAGTTCCTTTATTCCAAGTCATTCAAGTTCCTTTATCAGTTACAGTCATTCACATTGAGGAATCACATGAGTATTTTTGAGTATGTTTTAGCTGTCGTCAACTCTAGATATTATCCTGATATTGTTTCCCTTAGTGAGAGACTTTATCAACTCATCGTAAGAGAGGCCAAACTTTGCGCAGATGAGATCTGTCGTGTTGTTACCGTCACAGCATCTTCGGATGGACACCGAGAGGCTACTTTGCGAGTCCTGTCTGCGACCTGGGGAATAAATTGTTGTAAATTTAGAGATTTTGATTTGAGATGGGAAAGTGTATCAAGCAAGAAATATTGAATCGTATTGTTGCTCATTTTAGGAATTCTTAAAGTTTGAAACTGTTCAAATGGAGGTGTTAGAAATATTTTAGGAAAATGGAAGCATAGTGTGTAATAACAGTTGTTAATTTGTAGCTTTTCATGATATGAATTTAAAATAAATTTCTTTACCTTGTCCATATATTTTTTAAATAAAATAGGCTAAACTTTAAGAATGCCCATGAATTTTTGGTGGTTTCCTTGGACCTAATTTTCACATTTTTTTCAATCTATGTCATTGCAAGGATCTTGTGGTAATCCCAGGTAGTTATTAGTATTGATATGTAAGGGAACTCTATTACAATAAACAGCATTTTCGATGAGAAACAAGTGAAAGACCAAATAAAAAACATCTGGGATAGTCCAGATGATACATGCATTGAAGTGTCAATATTTGTAAATAAGTTGAGAAAATTTATTTTTCTTTTTTAAATTGCATCAATCCTGTCATTCACCATTACAGAGCCATGTGCAATAGAGTTTAAATTTCACATCACCAATAAACAAGAATTCAAAGTAGCTACAGCTTTGAAAACAGATTTTATGAAACTTCAATTAAAAACTACTAAATACTGCTATCTTGAAGTTAAATGCAAAATTAGAAAGAAATTTTTAAGGAGAAAACTTTGAAAGGAGTTGAAAAGATGCCACCACCAACAACAACATCTTCATCACAGCTAAAAATATAGTATTGTGCAAAGAATTAGTTTAATTTCTAGGTGAAAGAAAGGCATTCAAATGAACACAGAGATACCCAAAACAAAATATTTTAATATGATGATTTGATTTTTTTTTAACGCTTCACAACTCACACTGTCTTGTGTTAGAAGGTGTGACGTACACAGGGTACTCATAAACCCTTTTGATGAGTCCATGCATCACCCCAAAGGTGACCAGTCTGCGTATATCCACATTGGGAACGGGTGGTGGTATTCTCTTGCCCAGAATACTGTTATTGTCTGCGTAGATTATGTTCCTACGACCCACTTGCAGAATAGAGAAACAATAGTCACGCACTGACCGACCTATCTTGAATCTGCGCAGATGGTACATTGAATAAATTACAGAAAAGGGAATATATACCAAGCCTTGCCATAAATAAAAGATAAAAATAATGAAAAATATATCACAGCGGAGTCTCTGATTCTATTCGGAGACAATATTTCACCAGATAAAATATATAATTTTACAAATAAAACTTAGGTGAACATTAAATATTCTGATAAAACAGATAGTAACTCATGCTAATTGTTCGTAACTTCAGACGATTATAACAACTCACTCGCAGTAGAGTTTGAAGCAGTCTTCGAATGTTATCGGTGGGCCGGCTGTATCGCCTATAATGTAGTTACTGCATTTGTCGTATAGGGAAGCACCCCAATATAATTCTTTCAAATCTGAAAACGAGTAAAACCATTTTGAATACATTGAAAAACGAGTTATGAATTTAATTTTACCTTCATTTGGAATATGGCCTCAAAGTGGCTTCAATAATAAAAAAGGTCCCAATATATCACCAAATTCATGACTCAAGTCCTATTACAAATGGTAATAAGAATAGGATATTTTAAAAGTTACTATATAATTGTTACTCTAAAACATTTCATTTCCTATTAGTTACAATAAAATAAAATGGTTTTAATTGCTCGACTTAGCAGATAAAGAGCCAGAATTAGTTCATACTCTGTGATCAATGTTCAAATAGTGAATGAATAAATATTTTCAAAATTGAACCATAGTTTAAATTTCACTCAGAATATGTGAGTAATTAGTTAGATAGTTTGATATCAGAAGGTAATGTTATATTCTGCATTTATTTATTCTTACTATTTGTTATAATAGCGGGGACTGCCTGTAATTTACAGAATTTATCTCTGGGCAATATACCTACAACCAATTTGAAGACTTCACTCACTTTCAGTGGCTGTGTAGACATTGGAGTACATGAAAATAGGTATGAGCTTCACTATCTCGTAGTACAGGAGGTCCTGAATGCATTTCTGAAAAAAAAAACATCAGGTCAAAATTAAATAAATAGTCATTAATATAATAGTATAAATTAATTCAAGAGAGGAGCATTGATGGTAATTAATAAAGTGAATGATAGAAAATTATGAATTGAATTGTGGAATCTTTGGTAAAATAGAATAGGTATTCAATTGTTCACTATACACTCACTTTAGAGAGATCATACTCTCTACTATACACTCACTTTAGTGAGATCATACTCTCCACTATACACTCACTTTAGAGAGATCATACTCTCTACTATACACTCACTTTAGTGAGATCATACTCTCTACTATACACTCACTTTAGTGAGATCATACTCTCCACTATACACTCACTTTAGTGAGATCATACTCTCCACTATACACTCACTTTAGTGAGATCATACTCTCTACTATACACTCACTTTAGTGAGATCATACTCTCTACTTTACACTCACTTTAGTGAGATCATACTCTCTACTTTACACTCACTTTAGTGAGATCATACTCTCCACTATACACTCACTTTAGAGAGATCATACTCTCTACTATACACTCACTTTAGTGAGATCATACTCTCCACTATACACTCACTTTAGTGAGATCATACTCTCTACTATACACTCACTTTAGTGAGATCATACTCTCCACTATACACTCACTTTAGTGAGATCATACTCTCCACTATACACTCACTTTAGTGAGATCATACTCTCCACTATACACTCACTTTAGTGAGATCATACTCTCCACTATACACTCACTTTAGTGAGATCATACTCTCCACTATACACTCACTTTAGAGAGATCATACTCTCCACTATACACTCACTTTAGTGAGATCATACTCTCCACTATACACTCACTTTAGAGAGATCATACTCTCCACTATACACTCACTTTAGTGAGATCATACTCTCCACTATACACTCACTTTAGAGAGATCATACTCTCCACTATACACTCACTTTAGTGAGATCATACTCTCCACTATACACTCACTTTAGTGAGATCATACTCTCCACTATACACTCACTTTAGTAAGGTCCAACTCCACGTTGGCAAAGGCGGCTATTTTAGCAACGTGAGCGACACCGTCAATGTAAGGCAGAACCTGCCAGTGATAAAAGAAAAACATTTCAAATTAATTAACTCGTAGGAAATAAGCAGCAGCACAACATGAAATAAACAACAGCATTGTAACTTGAGTGGTTAATTATCAACTAATTGAATAGTAGCTGTGCCATAAATTATTGTATCAACAGAGATGACCTACAGAGTTAGTGGTCCACAGTTCCAAACAATAGACTCTACCTGTTGTGTGGTAAGGTCCAATGTACGGAGTTGCTCAGCAATCACAGGTTTCATCAACACTGGTACTTGGTCTGCACGAACTGCAGCTGGTGTTCCATAGTCCTCTATCACCTGTGGGAAATATGGTGTGCAGTAGTCACACAGATTTTAGCTTGAAATAAATAGGATCTTCCGTTATTATAGCTAGCATGAATTGTATCTACGAAAATTTCAAATAATCAGTAGCTAATAGTCACAGGAGTTAAATCTCAGTCTCATCTCCGTTAGAGTGGCTAATAGGTAGCTAACTAATAACCTGAAGCAAATGCAAGGAAGTCTGGTAAAATATTTCTTGATACAGAAACTGAACCAAACAAAAAGCAATAAAATAAATTCAACCATTAATTGCTAATGAAGTGATGATGATGCTAAACTCTTTTATTTAGATAGAACTTTAACTATTCCCCAGATATTTCTCCTGTGTGCCATATAATGACTAGTGTTAGTTACCTCTAGGTAGAGCACTGCTATGTGACAATGACTTTAGTGTTAGTTACCTCTAGGTAGAGCACTGCTATGTGACAATGACTTTAGTGTTAGTTACCTCTAGGTAGAGCACTGCTATGTGACAATGACTTTAGTGTTAGTTACCTCTAGGTAGAGCACTTCTATGTGACAATGACTTTAGTGTTAGTTACCTCTAGGTAGAGCACTGCTATGTGACAATGACTTTAGTGTTAGTTACCTCTAGGTAGAGCTCTGCTATGTGACAATGACTTTAGTGTTAGTTACCTCTAGGTAGAGCACTGCTATGTGACAATGACTTTAGTGTTAGTTACCTCTAGGTAGAGCTCTGCTATGTGACAATGACTTTAGTGTTAGTTACCTCTAGGTAGAGCACTGCTATGTGACAATGACTTTAGTGTTAGTTACCTCTAGGTAGAGCACTGCTATGTGACAATGACTTTAGTGTTAGTTACCTCTAGGTAGAGCACTGCTATGTGACAATGACTTTAGTGTTAGTTACCTTTAGGTAGAGCACTGCTATATGTTCAGGTCTCTCTGTGTCCCTGTCCATGGCACAGCCCCTTCCTTCTGCAGCAGGTGACGGAGCACTGAAACACAGGGATAGAATTAGTTATATTCAATATTAGGGTAATTAAGAATAAACACTGTTAACACTGATGAAGAAGAGACAGGTGGTAAATCCTTGTAGAGCATTTCTTAGATATTTGTAACATTATGGCCCACTGTAACTTTTCTCATAATTAATTTATTAGGGGGTTTAACGTCTGCTTCGGAACCAAAGGCCATATCGCTGACGTCAAAAGGAAATTAAATACAAGGGACTGGAAGAAGCAGTCAGAGAGGAAAGTGGTTCCATGAACGAAGTCACTTACCACCGTCGGTGACAATGCTCATGGATGCAGAAAAGCTACTCCGTGAATACAGTCACTTACCAAGGAATGTGACGAAACGGGACACAAGCACCGGTGGCTGCACTCACGGATGGAAGAGGAAAATGAAGAGGTGATAGTAAATGAAGCCTACGAGTCTACCTAAAACAAAATTCTAAGACCTCGTAGTTGAAGGGCATAACCCTAGCACTATCCTATAAAACTGCAAGTAGCGTTAAAAAAATGATAAACATGGTAAAAATGAAAAAAGACAATCCATAATCCGAATTACAACAGTTCGGGGCCCAAGGGACGCCACCCCCCTTCTCTTCCATTCACCACAGACAGCTTCAGGATAGAACCCCTGGGGGCAACTTTTTTCATACTACAATATTTTTAACATTAATTGACACAGTATTGGGACAGAAATTATGCATCTCAATATAATGAAACTAAATGAGAAATTAGGGTTAAATAGCAAGTTGTACCGCTAGATGGCGTTGGTACAGATTTGGTGATACATATTATGAATATAAACATGACAAACGCACGGACGGTGTTTGATATTTGGACTATGAAATGACGTAGCTAACTGAAATAATAATATTTTATATGAAAACATTGAAAAAGTCAAATAGTTTGAGTTTAATTGATGTTCCTGAATATTCACATTTCAGTTAAAGTATAAAAATTTGTCCTGGGACTTTAAAATTGAAAGAATTATAGCTCTGTAAAAAAACTGTTGATGGTTAGACAGTATTAGTAGTTTATATAAATTATAATGCATTAAATTGACTACACTCACCCTCCCCCTCTGTTTCCAAAGCTGCTCCCCCTCTCATTCACGCCCCCTCGAGTGGCAAGGTTTCTTCTGTCGAGAGGACTTGGATCAGCTCGGCGAGAACTGAGGAAGAAGAAGAGCTAATTTGTGAAAACAGTCTTTCTACTGCAATCACAGTGGTAAACAGCATTCAAACGTAGAATACAAAAATTTTAACTAGAGAGTGTACCTAAAGAGTGTATCTAAGAGTCAAGAGCATGGACAGGAGTCGCTTGCTATTCTCTAGAGAACAGCAAGAAAATAAATTTTTAAATATGACACATATGGAAAAAATTATACAATTTACAACAACTTAGCTATTAACTTTACCAACAATAGTTTCTGTAAGAATCCCTGAAAGTAACAGTAATTTAGTAGGGGTTTAACGTCTGCTTCGGAACCAAAGGCCATACCGTTGACGTAAAAAGAGAATTAAATACAAGGGACTGCATGAAGCAGTCAGAAAGAACTTTGAATGAGTATTTTCTTCTGGTTATTCAGATTTAAGTTCTAAGTTAGGTGGTGCCTCACAAACTATGCCTTTTCTCCCCATCGGAGGGATGGTCTCCAGGAGTGGAATGGGAGGAAGATTCTTTGTTCATCAGGAGGGGGTCTTGGAGCTTCACCTTCACCACTGTCTGACCTGTGGGGGGAGGGGGGCAGAGGGATAAAAGTTACTAGCTACCTATTAAAAGCAATTAGGAAAAGGTGTAACTAACTAACCTCAAAATGTAGCTATAGAAAATATGGTTCACTCTTTATTTGTTGTTGTCTACCTCAGACCAATTTTAAAATATCAACAAGTAGTAAACCTACTATTTTAAATTAGTAAACTGTGAAAAAATTGTGACAGATCCATTTTTCTTTGCTGTGCATTTCTTATTTATGGTAAATTAAGAATTATGGGTCTGTTTCATATCTTCGGTCATATAAGAAAAAACTATATAACAATTGTAATTGTAACAATTGTAACAATCTTCAGTCTTATATGACCGAAGATATGAAACTGACTGATAATTCATAATTTACCCTATTGCATTATATTGTTATTCATTTCCCAGATGGCAGTTTATCACCTTTAAGGTTGAGGTCGTAGAAGAGCTGCTCCAGTATGAAGGGTATTTGCTGCCTACTCTCCTCGTGAGAGAGGAACTCATTTTCAGTCTCCAGACACTCCAGGTAGTCTGCCATCTTCTGAATGAGGGAGTCGTAGGAGGAAGTCCTTGCGGTGGGTTTGAACACAAAGCAGAGGTTGAAGATGAGTTCATTGCGCGCATACTTGCTATCCTTGATACTCTTCGGGTAACCTGAGTGGTGACTTGCTTATTATTTAATGCAGTAGAACTGCTTTATAGTGAAGGAGTTGGGATGTAGCCTCAATAGTGAACAAATTTCCTTCAGTCTGCGATAAATCTAGAAAACTAAAGGCTATTTTATGTCAGACTAAATAAATAAAATCAGTTCATTGTTTACTATACCTACATCCTAACTCATTCACTATAGAGGAGTTCTACTGTAAGTAGTTACTATTTATAATTATTTAATCTTTTTCAATACAATAATTAAGATACTATTTAAAAAATTCTTATTATATTTTAGATCAAAGATTGATGTGTTTTTAATATTCTTTACTGGGGAGAAATAAGAACAAAATAATTCAAATGTTCTACTTCTGATGCAGTAAGCATCAACCAACCTTTAACTTTAACGCCTATGGCATTCACACAGAGTATTTTCCCGTAGAGATCTGGTTTGGGGATGACGTAGGCACTGATCTTTTCAAAGTTTGTCTGTGAAATGGCATTCTTGGGGAACTGCCACTGTAGCTGAGTGCCGTAGGAGGGGTGGAACTGAGCGAGGAACACCCCGCCTATTGGTCCTGGTGTCTGAACCTTCCTCACACTCATTGCGTAAAACTTTATTGATCTTTCACTGTACAAATTTACACACTAGAATGATAATATAGTGGAAATTGAATCAGTTAGTATAGCTACTGACATACAGAAAATCTTCCATTTAACATAAATATTTAAAAAGAGATTCAAACGATATATCTATAGGCTAATAGCATAAGTTAAAGGGGAAATATAAGTTTAGGTACCCATGTAAAATTCTCTATAATAAAAAAAGAGAATTATTAAAAAATCCGAAAGTTACAATAAATCAGACGAAACTGGTATTATAATTGCTTCTTCTGAAGGGGGGCCTTTATAAAAAAAAGTATTATAATAGAGCAGAGATTTCATTATTATAAGTAATTTTAACCCTCTGCCAAAATTCACAAAGACAAGATCACATAAAACTATCAATTATCAATGTAGCAATATTGTTAATTAACTTTTTTAATGAATATGTCACAGGAACTAAGAAGTGGTAGGGTTTTAGTTATTTTCCCGGGGTGTACTAGAACCCCTGGCAAGGAAGAGAGCCTTGCCTACTGAGGAATGATTAGAGTCTGTAATAGACACTAGGAAATAAAACACATTTGAAATATTTCATTAGAGCTTTAATATATTAAATATTTTTACACCTCATTGAGAAATAGCCATCCATCTTAAAAACAAAGAGAATATTGAACCTTCTATATCCTTCATTATATCATGGGTAGTGCGTCTTTCTAAGATATTGAGAACTTATTTACTGGGAAAATGAACAATTATCTTATTTAAATTAACTCAAACATGAATAGTAATAAAATTATGAATGCTATGCAGCAAATAAGATAAAGAATGAACACAAAATGATAGTCACCACTTAAATATAAGAGCAATCCTTAGCTAATAATTGTTTACAGTTACTATTTATTAAAGTGATAAATTTGAATATTCAGATCAATATTGTTCTTCTACTAAGTACTTACCTACTCTTATGAGTCAAGAGTTACTAATGGAAAGGATGACTGACGTGAATATATTGGAATTAACAGCAAAATAAATGTTTGAAATGATTTAATTTGTGAATTTTATGTCTATGAGCTGTCAAAAGGTCTCAAAATGTTTGTAGACAATATAATGTTTTAACATTTCGAGATACCTACTACACTGAAAAATTTATATCAAGCCATTTTACTTAAATATCAAAGAGCTTTAAATTAAATTAGCTATAGTTTATATAAAATAAATATGAAAGAGTTTTGTCTTTCTCTTCATTATTAAAATTCAGTTTCCACAGAACAAATTTGAAAACACGTTAGCTACCTCTTTTGCATTGTTTTCATTTCATTAGAAGTTATATCAAATAATTTGAAAGAGTTATTAGAAAGCCTCCTCTCTCTCCACTGAATTAGGAATGACTATTTTTTTAATGCAATAGTGTTGTGATATTGCAATGATGATATCAATTACCTGATACCAATGCTACAATATTCTTATCGAAGGATCTGGAACGAGAAAACAATATTGAGACAATTATATTAAAAATTTATTTAAATTTTCATTGGATTTGATAAGCTATCAACCTAATCTTTGAAACTGAAGTCAATTAGTAATCTGAAAAGATACTTTTTTTTAGCCCAATAGAATATTCATTTAAAAGTCTTTAAACAATTTAATTTTTAATAAATTAACTTATATGAACTTATATCACTATTTCTTCAAGCCAGTATAAAGAAGAAATTTCCTTTCATGCATTTTGAAACTTTATATTAATTCCTTACTTTGAATGGATTGGTTCTCCTGGACTGTAAAAAGGATTGGAAACCACATTGCTGTAGAGATTGTGCAACCTTCTGAACATCTATGAGAGAGGCAAGGACATTATTACTAAAAGATATTCATTATTAATCAATAACAATCACAATAATACCTAATGATTAAGCAGTCTGTCTATTTGAACAAAGTCATAAAGTGTCTGTGACTCACCATTCTGATTTCATTGTCCCTCAGACTGGCATTGCTGGCATCAGTGATTATTACTAATTTTATTCTGGTGTTGGTGGTGTACCCAAAACTGAGAAATAAAAATGACTAGTAAATAAAGCATCATTTATTTTAAGATATTATATAGATCAATTTCTTAGATAAATAAATTTCTATTACAAATAGTATATAACATTTTAAATTAGCTGGTGGTGATATAATTTAAAAAGGATAATAATAGATCCCTCTTTTATTTGAAAACTAAAGATATAAATCTTCTATAAAATAAGTCATACCTTTATTGAGTAATTTTATAAGCCTTTAAGAACAACACTTCATAAATTTTACCATGTCACTAAACTATAAAAAAAGTAGCTTAATTGATGATAAAGTAAAGAATATCAAATGAATCAACATTCTTATGTAGCTAGTTAGTTAATATATGTCTAATCAAGATATTGATGAGTGACCACAAAATTAAATATCATGACATTAATATGAGAGAAGATCTTTAAAATGTTCAGATTGGTCCTTCGTAGATACATATATAATATATATTGAGCATAAATTTATCTTACACATAGCTAGCTATAATAAACATGAACAGAGCGTATTATACAAATGCTAAACTGACTGAAAATGACCTTTATTGTAAAAATTAATCAATCAAAGTAAGATAAATTACTACTATATAATACTTGGTTGCTTATCAATCATAACAATGCTTAATGATTCACCATAGTATAAGATAATGTGTTCTAGATAGAGATACTTACATTTTGAATTCTTCAGAAGCATATAGCAGTCCCAAATATAAATCTCTAGAATCTGAAGGATTTTTTGTGTTGGCAACCTTTTCTTGGATGACATCTAATGCAGTGTGAGACAGATACTGAAGCTGTAAATCATCTCTTCCATTCTCACACCAAATGTACAGTGGAGAATTCTAGAAATGGAAAATAATGAAATTTACTTAAATCATCATTATAAATATTAATGCTTTTTAAGGGGATCGACCCTGTTGTGATCTCAAAATATCTCAAAATTGTGTTTTATTTTATTTTTATCTCATAATACGCGTACATTCGTCCGCTTAAATTAGGTAAAAACATTAAATAAATCTGATAAAAATTACGCTTCTGGCAGCAGTTTCAGTGCGACGCACTCACGAATAAATAACATTTCAGTGCAGTGACTAGCACACGCATATCCCTCCCCCCACACCCCATCAGCAATAGTAAGTCAGGAATATAGGTTTAGTAGTTAGAAACGGTTCTTAGAACCACTTGGGTTCTTTTTTTTTTTTTTTTTTTGCCCTAAAAAAACTCATCTGATCTTTGTCAGCCCCTCCTGAAAGGGACATTTTTCGGAATTAAATTCCATACTCCTCCGTCACTTATAAACGTAGACGATTGATTTAGGGCTCATTTGAAAGAGGAAGCATAGGCGCATGCTATGACAAAAAGAAAATTTGATAATTCAAATTGAAAAAAAAGGTAAATGGACTTTTTTGTGAAAAAAATGTAAAAAAAAATAACAAACATTGTTTTTATTATAACTTATTATAACTTCAAAAAAAATTTAAAAACTTCTTGTTAACGTCTGTAGCAGGTCTTCCTCTTTCAAATGAACTTAACTACACCTGTCTACATGAAAAAGTGAAGGAGGAGTATGAATTTCAAAAATACCGTTTTCTGTGACGTCACTATGACCTCACTCGTTTTCTAAAAACAAAACAACAAAAACAGTAAAACAAATTGTTTTTCTTTTTCAATTTCGTATATGCCTACAAAATTTCATTTCGATAACTTCAATAATGAAGTTTTTTTCTTACAACAGGGTCGATCCCCTTAATAGAAGATTGTTATGAATGTAATACTTGATTAATCTAGATCAAAGATATACACTAATTTATAGTGATTAAATTGCGGCACACTAACTAGCTAACTGCGGCCTCTAACCCAGTCTCCAAGTAATAAAGCATGTCCAAATTCGCCATTTTAACGGCGAGTTTGTGACAGTTATTTTGAGCCCTTCAATAGCAAATGGCGAGTTTAATCTATTTTTCTCCTATGCTACAATGTTATTTTGGAGAGAATTAATGATAATTTGATCATTTAGGAGAGAATTTGTTAAATTTTGAAGAGAGCTGGAGAGACAAATGGCGAGTTTGGCCATTAGTCTGCAAAAGAAAAGATGGGGGAAGTTGTGAAGTTTATCCGTCAGGCGTCGACTGTTGAGACTTTGAAATTGGTCTTTGATATATCCAGCGACAATTTTCCAATTAATTCCCATGTTAATATGTAATTATTGGAGCGTATTTTGAGATTTTGGGCCATTTTGGAGACAAACTTGAAAATCTTTGAGGACAGATTGTCCCAAAAAATTTATATCTGGAGACTAATTTTACATACTTTGCAGACTGGAATCCGGCGACAATTTTCAAATCAATTCCTATGTTTACATGTAATTAGTGGAGAGTATTTATATTTTGACATTTTTGGTCATTGTGCGTTTGGAGAGAAAATTGAAAATCTTTGGAGACAAATTTCCCCAAAAAATTAAATATCTGGAGAGTAATTGTGCATGCTAGCTTGCAGACAGCCCGGGACTGGTAAACTTGATATAAATATAGCGTCAGACCGGGTGGCCTTGCGTACCTCAACATTCCGGGTGAAGTTGCGCATCAGTAATTGACGTCGAATGCGTAAAAATATTTCCAATCTGACAACACCATTGGAAAGAGCAGCTCTTAAAACACCCTAGTCCATAATTATCACGAAAATCATAAGAGATTAAGTATAGATACTAAGTGTTCAAACAGAGACCTATGTTTTTTATAGCAAAATAATTATTTTGGACTAGAATCGAATCTCCGCGAACTATGCTGTAGAGTTGATAATTATGCTCAAATTTGATTGCAATTTACGTTGAATACGCATAATTTACTGCAGATTAACGTCATGTAAGAAAATTTTAATAATAATTATAAATTATTGAGATATAACCAATATACTAGATGCGCAAGAACACCCTGGGAATATTTTAATTTACGGACAGCAGGCTCACGGCAATTCCACAGCAGACTCACGGCCAGTCTGCAGAATATGGAACATTTTTCCAAGACTCTCTGCGAGAGTTTTTGATTGAATTTTAGAAATTTGAGATCTCTGCGGGAGATCTTGAATTAATTCCTATGTTACCATTAATTTAGCTACGGGAGATTCTGAATCTGCTACTGAGAGTAAGAGAGTAACTGTCTCTCAAATTAAAATCTCTGCGGGAGAAGAGACACATTCTGCAGACTGGACTCACGGCAATTCCACAGCAGACTCACGGCAATTCCACAGCAGACTCACGGCAATTCCACAGCAGACTCATGGCAATTGCACAGCACAGCAGA